>JASDQU010817604.1:0-19614 GCA_032191745.1 Picea mariana
GAATTGAGTCATCAATTGTTTCTCCTAAACCCCTCATAGCATTCACCATTTCATCAACTCTCAAGAAAAACTTACTTATGTTTTCATCCTCATTCATTCTCAACTGTTCAAATCTCAGTCTATGAGTTTGTAGCTTGGAATCTTTAACTTTCTCATTTCCCTCATAGCTACTTATTAGTTTTTCCCACATTTCTTTAGCAGTTTGAAGATTCATTACTTTCACAAATTCTGATTCAGCCAGACCACTGAGAATAGCATTCATAGCTTTTGCATTAAAGGTGAAATCTATTTTTTCATCTTTAGATAGAAACACAGTTGGTTTTGTATATCCTGTTTCTACTACTTCCCAAACATCTTCTCCCAGAGACATTAAGTATGTTATCATTATTACCTTCCAGAAGGCAAAATTTGTGCCATTAAAAATGGGTGCCTTGTTGGATGAACCATCATGACTAGTCATGATTTCACTGCAGGATCTTCCTTACACTAAAGGAACCCGCTCTGATACCAATTGTTACAGGTATGAACTAACTGAGAGGGGGGGGGTGAATCAGTTAGTGTAGATTATTAACTATTTCTTTTCTCTTTAACTTTGAATCATTATTCTTAATGGCAGTGAGTCTTGACTGTGAAATTCAAAGTTATAAACATAAAGCAGATAGCATAAAGAATAGCAATCACACACAGCATTCACTCACAAGTATGAGACACAGATTTTTCAAGAGGAAACCCAACCAGGGAAAAAAACCTCATCTTCTTAAGATGTTAAGCAAGCTCCAACTGCATTACATCTCATCTTTTATGAGAACCAAGTCATAGAGGCTACAACCTCTGATTTCCAGCACCAACTGGCTGAGAGCACCAACTCCCACAGAATCCCAGCACCCACTGGGTGGAAGCACCGACTTCCTTTTTACTTCAACACCAACTGAGTGAAGGCACCAACCTTCAGATTATACAAGCACCCACTTGCAGTGAAAGAGACATTCGTCTCCCTAGCACCACCCTACCACCCTAATTTGCCAAAATAAATATTGCTCAAATCAACTTGTTCATTCTGATATAGCTTGCTTACCCTTTCTGCTGATCTGCTCTGCATTCTTCACTGTCTCTGATCTGTTGCTCTGCTTCACTGTCCTCTGCAGCCCATTCTCAGCTTCTTCTCCCGTCACACAGATTCTCCTCTCACGTTTCTCACCTGCAGAGCTCTCTCTTCTTCTCCCTTCAGCAACGCTCCCATCTTGGTTCCAGCGCATTATATTGTTATTCCACATGCAGAGGTTTTCCTTTCTTTTCTCAACTTCAACTGCAGTTTCCCTTTCTTTCATTCTTTCTTCTGCTTTTCGCATGCCAGCATTCTCCCTGATTTTCTGAACTGGCTCTTTGCATGCCTCCTCTACGCATGCCACATCATGCAACTGCAGTTTCCCTTTCTTTCATTCTTTCTTCTGCTTTTCACATGCAAGCATTNGATTGCCAGCACCAACTGGCTGAGAGCACCAACTCCCACAGAATCCCAGCACCCACTGGGTGGAAGCACCGACTTCCTTTTTACTTTAGCACCAACTGATTGAAGGCACCAACCTTCAGATTCCTTTCTACTGATCTACTCTGCATTCTTCATTGTCTTTGATCTGCTGCTCTGCTTCACTGTCCTTTGCAGCCCATTCTCAGCTTCTTCTCCTGTCACACAGATTCTCCTCTTCCTTTTCTCACATTCAGAGCTCTCTCTCTCTCTCTCTCATATTAACAACCCCTCCAATATCTGTCTCAGTGCATTATATTCTATTCCACATGCAAAGGTTTTCCTTGTTTTTCTCAACTCCAACTGCAGTTTCCCTTTCTTCTTCTTTTCGCATGCAAGCATTCTCCCTGATTTTCTGAACTGTCTCTTTGCATGCCTCCTCTACACATGCCACATCATGCAACGCTGTGTTCTTTCTGTCTTAACAGCCAGTCTAATTTTAGACTGAAAGTCCTTCCACCGTCCAGAGTGATTAGAGAAACCCAACTGGCAAATCCTTCCATACTTGTCAAAGCAGATGAAGGACCCCTGCAAAACTCTGGATTTAGCAATGTTAAGCTCCAATTTGATGCTGGCCACACCAATCGCATTGTGAATGGCATCATTCATCTTCTTTTTAAAGAAAACGATTGGTAACTGTTGCTGCTAGTCATGGTCGTGGCTAAGGCGTGCGTTTTTATCAGCAAAGATCCCCATGGGCGAAGGCTGAACTGGAATGCCAAATGGGTCGCATTTATCTTTTCCATTGCCTCTATTTCTGTTTCAATGGGGGCGCTTGAATCGATTTGAGCTTTCCTTCAAACGTTTCAAATGGGTTTATTGCTCAAATGGGTTTATTCCCTCTTTTTCCTTGAAACATTTCAAATGGGTTTATTCCCTCCTTTTTGTTGAATAACCTAACGTGATGGGCACTTGGATAACCTAACGTAATGGAGGCTCCTCTTGTAGAACAATTTTCTGAGTGGAACCCAATCTCAACATCCACACTTGGTAACCTAACACAATGGGTCTCCTCTGGAACCCAATCTCAACATCCCCACTTGGATATTGCTCTGTCATCATCCACTTGGATATTGCTCTCTCATCATCTAGCTCCTTCTACCAGTTCTCTTGTGCATGCTCCATAACCAACCAATTGCCATCAATGACAACCTTGACAGTCTGCGTCATCTCTGCTATAGCCATATTTCCAACACTTCCTCAATATACGTTGTCTCGTTTCTCCACTGTTGGTCATCTGCCTTGCTGCAGTCATCTCCCTCAGTGTCGTCCTCGCACACCTCCTTCTGCTTGCTCATGTCTACTGGGATCGACACGTAGTGCTGACCTTCGTCTTTATCGGCGTCGACAGGATCCGGGAACAGGGATGCATGCATGGACGTGATAATTTGGAGGAAACTTTCCACCTTTACGTCCGTTGCTTATACACGAAAGTGTAAATCCGCCACCTCCTGCCTGAGTTCAAAAACCAGATTGTGCAATACAGATAGGCTGTTCCTGAATTGCTCTCTGTCAAAGGAATCCTGGGGGCGAGTTCCTTCCATGTTATGTGCCCCCTGTGGAGAAGGTTCTCCATCCAAGTCGCTCGGAGGGTCGTGGGAGGGCCCGGGGTTAGGAGGGGTAGCTGGTGATTCTTGAAAAAGCCGAAGGAGTGAAATTGGAGTTCACAGAATTACGACCATGGAGATGAACTGCGGAACTTGCAGAGGGATAGGAGTAAAGTCAGAATGATGGTGAGGGGAGGAATCATCAGAGGTCGAGTCCGGAAGAGTAATCGAGGGCCTCCGAGGCTTCCAGGGAGAACCTCGCCTCGGTCTGCCTCTTGGCCTCGTCATTGGATGCTCGGTGCAGCTGGTAGAAAGAACGAAGGTCGCCTGGTAGAGGGGAATGGCAGGGGCTAGATCGCTCCATTGGAGAAGCGTCGGAATAAACTAAAGCTGCGTAGGGAGGAGCCCTACAAACAACGAACATAAGTGAACCACATCCATCATGAACCAATTCATTCAAAATCGCAGCGAGGGGAAAGGACTTCTGCATAAATGCACCCTCGTATTTCCATAAATTCCATTTAAATTTCAGGTGGGGGGATGGGCTGTGGCACAAGCCCATCACGTGGCTCCATGCCATGACGCCCAGTACCCTCGCTCAACTTCCGCCACAATGACCTCTCTGACACCCCATCCGGGGGATAATTAAATTCATGTTACTAAGCCAATATAGATATAATTAAATCAACGATAAGAATTTGGGAATTCAATGTTACTAAGCCAATATACATATTTAATATGGGAAATAAGGGATACAAATTTTGTATTTAATATGGGAAATAAGGGATACAAATTTTGTATTTAATATGGGAAATAAGGGTTGGTTCCTTGGTATTTTCAAAGATAAAATATCTTGTTTCCATGTTAAGATATTAATAGATGTGTTTGAATATGTGTGATTTATAGGGGTTGTTATCTCTATATCTAATTAAAAATAATATATTTTATTTGGATTATGAAAAGTTTTAAAGGATGTTTAACTTTATTTATGTGAGTTATTAGTTGATGGACATCCATTTTAAAATAGATATCTTCCATAGTTCCAAAGCTATGGAAGAAGTTCCTATAGAAAACATCATATAAATTTGCTTAGTTATATATTATGAAAATGGATGATTTGGAAAATTTAATAAAAGATTTCAGATCTAAAATATATAATTTAGTGAATCACATTAATTTTCAAATAAAATGATTTTTTTCAATTAAAATATTTGAGACATATTATCAAGGTGGTATCTTAAGAAATCATGGTTGTACATTGCATAAATGAAGATCTCTACTATGTACAAAATTGCATTTGTAATGTAAAAATAAACACCTTAACCCTCAAAAAAGTTTTAAATGATGTTTCTCTTCATTTATGTCAACGCCTTGTTTATTCTTGGTAGTCAAATATCCTTTTTAAAATAGAGATATTTTATCATTAATTTTCATTTTCGATTTGTTTTAGTTCCAAATATATGGAAGAAATTAAGATAGAAAACATCATATCAATTTTCTTAGTTATATATTATGAAAATGGATCAATTGGAAAATTTAGTTGAGGGATTTCAGATCTAAAATATATAATTTAGTCAATCACATTAATTTTCAAATAAAATGGTTTTTTTCAATTAAAATATTTGAGACATTTTATCAAGGTGGCATCTTAGGAAATCATGGTTGTTCATTGCATAAATGAAGACGTCTAATATGTAAAAAAATACATTTGTAATGTAAAAATTAACACCTTAACCCTCAAAAAAGTTTTAAATGATGTTTCTCTTCATTTATATCAATGTATTGTTTATTGTTGGTAGTCAAACATCTTTTTAAAATGATGAATATTTGTTATCATTCGTCTTCATTTTCAAGTTGCTAAGTTCTAATATTGAATAACACACAAATAAGAATCCACTATTTTTTCTTAGTTGAATATTATGAAAATGAGAGATTTAAAATCTAAGTTTTATAAATCTCTTAATTAACTGAATTTTCAAATAAAATGAGTAATTTTTTCAATTAAAATATTTAACATATATTATCAAAATATCATCTTAAGAACCTACGGTTACACAGGCATAGATGAACACCTTCACTTTGTAAAAATAAGTACAAATGAAATGTAAAATAGACACCTTAACCATCATAATATTGGTGGTGGGGGTATTCAACCTTTTGGGAGGATTGGTGGTGGGGTAATTCAACCTCTGAGAGAATTGTTGATGAAGGCATGAAGGTGTACATTTTTTCATTACATCATGCAAAATCCAATGTATAAATGCCTACCACCACCTTGAAGAGATTTGTGGAATGAATAAATGGACACCTTCACCCTAGAGAGGTTTGTGCAATGTAGAAATGGACAAATTGAACCTCATAAAGGTAGTCCATAAATGCACACCTTGTTAAATTTTTTATATGATTGTTTAACCATAGACAATATCACATCATTTCCACCCAACCATAAGCGTTCACATATGCCACCCTCGAGCACAATAACCTTTTATTATATAGAATGATTCTGGAAACTTCACACTAGAACCAACAGATAAACCCTAACCATAAACACCATTGTTTCATCAGCAACACAATACCAATAAAGAATAGCTTTACCAATATAAGCGCAGAAGAAGAAGATACTATAAATACTTGCACCCTAGGTGCCACTGCTTCTCCCTACACTTGTTCCCTAGTTGTTGCCACAGTTCCTCCTTAGACTTGTGCACTATTTATGAGTGAGTGGGAGTGTGCTTAAGTGAGCTAGGCACCTGCTTATTTATACTAGCCTCTCCAAGTGACTTTTCCAAGTGGGGTGGACTTCTCTTTCTAGGGTCTTCTATTTATTTATTTTTATTCCCCTTGGGTCGAATTCTCTTACAGGGTTCACACACATTTATTTAATGGTTATATTACTCTGGGAATATTCTATTCTAAGTAAAAGTGTTACACTTGGAGGTTAATACATTCCACAACTACCAAAACATCAACACTCCCTCTTAGCTAGGGAGGTATTAAATAATATTTTATTCATGTAATGGTCTCAAACACATCCATCCATATCACATGGCATGGGAAAGACTCACATGGTATTGAAAACTAGTCCGCAGGTAGCATCACCATAGCCACACAAGATATCTCATTATAAAACATATCATGTCACAAGTATTGAAATCATAGCCACACCTGTTATCGCGTGCTCAAACAAATCATGTCACAAGTATCACCATCATAGCCACACAAGCTTTGTCATAGTCAGACACAAACTATTTGATGGTCATGTCACACTCATGCGTTTGGGATCTCATCAACATATGTAGCATCTCTCTAGTGGCCACAGCTTGATTATCTCCTCACACCTTACATTATTATATGGATTTAATATAGCTCACACATAGTTAGGTATCTAGCTCACATATAACTAGGAAACCATATAGCTCACACAAAATATGGAATATGAGGTTGATCCAGTTCAAACAGAATTGTGCTACTACCCAATCTAAATGGAGTGTGGGAAAATGCAACTCACCAGCTCACACAGAATATGGAAACTATCCCTAGAGCTAGTTTTTCTAGTTAGCACACTAGGCATCCACTCCACAGTGACTCGAAATCTAACCATGAGGGATATGAAATGTAGTGCACACACACATCCCATCTAGTCCAAGTCTAGGAAACATCTCCAGCCACACAGGTTGTCCCTTGAGCTTAAAAATCTAGGAAAATCACAGGACACAAAGGCTCGACATCTGCTAACCTTATGCAAGGTCATGCTGACTAGTTCCATGGTTAGTAATGTGAATGTAAATGACCACCTGCTCCTGCCACACTCTGCAAGTTATTTCCAAGAGAATTTAATATGTGACTCATCACTCCCTTTTATGAGGGACTTCCTTCTCAACCACACTAATAATATCCCTGAAGTATTCAAACTTTACCCTTGAGAGAGGATTAGTAAACACATCTGATATCTTCTCTTCTGTAGCGACATATTGGAGCTTCACTACTCCCTTCTACACTATATATCTGATATAATGGTACAGGATATTGATATTCTTGGACTTGTCATGAAACACTAGGTTCTCTAACAAGTTCATAGAACTCTGATTGTCACACCAAGTACAATTTTCCTCTAACTCGAGATCAAACAATCTTGCAAGTATCTTCTGAAGCCACACTACTTCACTGCTAGTTGAACACACTACTATATACTATGCCTCAGCCATATTGAGTTGCACACTATACTGCTTCCTACTAAACCATGATATAGTCTCTGCTACCACACTAAAGCAACATCTAGAAGTACTCTTTCGTTCTGCGACACTACTCTCCCAATCTGAATCAGTATATCCTTGCATACTTATCTCATGATGAAAAACATATCTGAGTTCATAGTCAATTGTACCTATCAGGTACCTCTAAACATTATTTTCCACAACCAAGTGAATAGGTCTTGGGTCAACCATTTACTGAGTCAAAGTGTTCATCGCAAATCATATATCTAGTCCAATGTTCTTCAAATACATAAACGAACGAATGATCCATCTGTACATGGTGACATCCACTATATCTTACAAAGGATCACTTAATAGATTCAGGTTTGCCACCATCAATGTGGGCATCGATTTAGAATCCATCATATCCAATCTCTTTAGGATTTCTACCACATATTTTCCCTTGCACAAGAAAATCTCATCTCATTTCTCCCACACATCTAGACCCGAAAAGTAATGCATCATACCGAGTTATTTCATTTAAAACTCAGATGCAAGATTTATCTTGCACTCTGTGATGAGCTTCTTGCCCCATGTTAGAAACATGTCATCCACATTTAACAGTAGTATCATTGGTCCACTATCCTCAACCTTGTAGTAAATATTAGGATATTCTTTACCCTTGGTAAATCTCAAGATCATCATAAAACTGTCAATTCTACCATACCATTCTCTAGGTGCTTGTTTCAACCAATATAAGGATTTGTTCAGTCTATAGACATGAGTTTCTCTCTCAGGTGTCTCAAATCCTTGCAACTGCTCCACATGCACTTCTTCTTCCACTACACGATTTAGGAAGGTTGTCTTCACGTCCATCTGATCTATCTTCCATTTCATCACTACAATTATTGCAAGTATAGCTCTAATTTAAGTGTACCTCACCACAGGAGCAAATGTCTCCTCATAATCTATTCCTTCTTTCTTGGAGAATCCACAAGCCACGAACCTTACCTTGTATTTCTCAATAGTCACATATGCTCAGTGTTTTGTCTTGTAAATCCATTTGGAAATTACAACTAATTTCTCTTTCGGTCTCAAAACCTCATCCCAAACATCATTATTAATTATGGATTTGTATTCCTCAATCATGGCATCCTTCCATACTTTATTTTATGCAACCTCTTCATAACAAGAAGGCTCCACATCAATGATATCACATAACAACTCCATGTAACTAGAATATGGTCGAGGTATCTTTCTTTCTCTAAAACATCCATCTAGAGCACCATAATTATTTTCATCATGAATAATATCATGAGCTCAAGTTGTTATTCTTGCTTTAGGTGGATATTGGTGGCCACCCACCTATTCCAACTGGATCCTCTTGACATCTTTTAGTTCAACATGTTTCTTTATAATGATAACATTTATTTGTAATTGTGGGTTCTGCACTTATGGGGCTATCTTGAATCCCTACATAGAATCCAGGTGGATATTGGTTGCTTCCCACCTATTCCAACTGGCTTCTTTTGGAATTTTTCATGTCAGTACATCTTTTTGTACTTCTAGGGCCATTTTGGGGCCCTAAACAGTGTTTTTTTTGGCTTTCCATAGTCAAACTATAAATAAAGTTAGATTGTGATGACATAATGTGTAGTTATCAAAAAGATCTTTCCAATGGTCTATCACACACCTAAAACAAAGGTCGTATGAAAAATTTATTACCCCCCGAAGTTGAGGTACCAACTTATCGATTGGGGCCCACACTTGACTTTTGTGTTTTCATCTCCCATGCTTAGGTTTTTGGATGTCTATGGTTTTGGAATTCATGTGTAATGTTGAAAAGGCATTTGGATTTTCATTGTAATCATTCGTCTCTACTGTAATCTAGTCCAAATTTACCAAAATAAAAATAAAAATGATAGGTGCATTAATGCTTCTTTACTCTAGATATTTAATCGTTTTAAACATGTAATCGTCTCAAAACGACTTATACTTGAATGTCTTTTTAAGCGACTAAGACAAGGGTGTCAATCTTTCCATTAAGTTGTACCTATTACAATTACTCAAAACATGAGTTAAAAATTTTCATAACCAATTAAAGTGTAGCCTCATCATGAAAATTATGAACTGGTCATGTTCATAAGGTCTGTAGTGACTCTAGCCTACTTAGATATTACCTTTAGAAAGGGGTCCACAAAAGCGTTTTTTAATAAATTCCACTTTTTAGATAAGTCCTAGTACTCTATTACCACGTTCCCATACATTAGTGTATGTTCTTATTCTTTTTCTTGTTCAGGTCTTCAACACAGTAATTAGCGGGATTAACACGCACACTAGTTTGAACAATGATAGGGTCACACGAATAAGGATAAATAAGAATGGTGTGAAAAAACCACCTGGCGCGATAATTCATAACCCTAAATATTATTGTATAGCACGAATACCATCCAATTTCATGACATCTATTAGCATTAATTTCAATGCGCAATTAATGCATGTTTGTAAACACCATTAAAATTTCTCTGGTTGATACTTATGATGTTTTCTGCATTGTACTTGTTGTAGATTAACGTGAGCAATGTGGATACGCCATGCGCGCATATTTACATGGCCTGTGTACCCAAGGCATCCATTCGCCATTACTCCGTGATGCCAGGGTCACTAGGGTAACTAGTGTTTCATTTCCTTCTCTCTTATGCATTTTTCATAAAACGCCCTACGTTAACCTCTTCAATATTGTTCTGCAACCACTCGCGACGAGGAGGGTTCCTTCTCTCCGTAAGGCGAGAAAACATTACCCATCCATCTAGTTTCCACCTCTACCAGGTAACATCATGAAAACCGTGTCTCTTGAGTTAACTGTGAAAAACATATATATCAGTCGTATTTTAATCTTTGTCTCTGTAGTCAATTTCCTTTATGTTTAGTAAAGGAGAAATTTCTTTACACTTAACCTGATGAAGTATTTCCATTCGTCCCAGGGTACCTATTATATAACTCGCGATGGCTGACGACTTTATCTCTCTCGGGGAAACAACCATTCGTTACTCGTGGATTTCTTTGGTTTGTAAGCGATTTTACACAAGTAGTTCGGCTTTCTTGATTTAAGGATGGTCCTTTAATGTTTTTAGGGTTTTGTCAACAAGTCGTTATCCTTTGTCGTTTCTTTAATATTTATTCTTGTATTTTTTTTTGGAGTCACTCACGACATACATATAGTCGAAAATCCCCTGGTTAAACCCTGTTACGTGACCCTAAAATCTCGCATAAGGCATTCTGTGTGAGTAACTGAATGCTAAGCTCTTTGTGTTCTCTGTCATAATTGATTTTAAAATTCGTGAGGTCTTTGTCGTCCAGGTCAGGACCTCGGTCTTCTCTGTGTTAATTAACTTGTGCTTTTAATTTACATGATTTACGATATGCCCCCCACCTAAGAACCTCTTGTTTAGATCTCTCTCTGTAGTCATTCCAAATTCGTTTAAGGGTATTCTCTGTGGTATAGGTTGTGTTTTAAATACTCTATTTCACCTAGTAATGCCCCTTAGAACTATAGACTCTTTGAGAAGGTTACACATACGGACTTATGGTGAATTATTGTTTTCTCGAAAAAGAGTTGTAACAATGTAAACCAAATCCCTGTGGTCGTGATAAGGATTTCCACACCATTGTGTAAGGTTTAATAAATAAATCTACTTACATTATACATAATTGAATCGACATTGGTTACAATACTAAAACTCTCACTTTGTGTAATTATTCCAGATCTCAAACAAATTTATAGGCTTTACCCTTACTCTTTGTTCTAGAATTCAGGGTTAACTTGTCTAATTTCATTTTGTTCGGAAGAAAGAAAGGAACAAAGATTTAAGTACCCAGAACCGTATTTTTATTTTTATCTTCTTTATCATCGGTTTGAATTTTAAATATAGTTATGAGGGCAGTATCTCGCAACCCTATCTGTGATCCGAATTGGGAAATTCTGTGAAATACGTTTTTATACTGTGCGTTCTTTATAATTTTGGTTATTAAGATCTTAAGGATTCTTCTTGTTTATTTACCTTCTGAAACATTTGGTTTAAAAAATTGGTTACTATATTCTAATGATGGGACCCATGTTTGCTTGGGAGGGTACCCATCAAGAAATCCTTGGTCCACACTTACCTTGGGTCCTGTGGATGATTTCCCTCATCGACGCAAATGGAAGAAAATGCATATGTTCCCTTAAATCACAAGCTAAGTAAAGTTCATATATTAAACCTGCAATATTTTCATTTCGTAAATTCATCCTGGTTTTTATTCTATATTCATTATTTAAACTTCATTTACTTATATATTAACACTAATTATTAAACTCTCGGTTTCCTTGCAGGACTTTAAACATTTGTCTTCGCCGGATCCAGCACAGTGCCTAGCTCAAGAAAGGTATTCCAGTTCTGATTCTAGTATTAGTTTGAAGGTTCAATACTCTGTTTGTAAAGACTTGGATCCAACGCCTCTAGCTATACAGATCGTTTATTATCTTATTGTAAATAAAACGCATGGATTTTCTATAACCCAAACAAATTATTGTTCGTTATTGAGTAGTTTCTGTAATAAGTATTATATAGCAATTGGAACTCTGTTTATAGTTTTACTGTGGTAAAGATGTAATGTAAAATTATTTATGATTTTGGCACAGTCTTATCAATGGACGATTACTTGAAACTCATGTGACCCAAGTGTCGATAATCTTCCTGCCTAGGAGTATTAAATGCTTCTTTGACACTGTAATTATGTACAAACAACAACACTGAGATATATATATTTATATTCTTGCATTCATTCTGAATTTATCTTTGGTACTTGTAAAAATATAGTGTTCCTTAGATATTTATACAACTCTTCATATTTAGATCTTCAACAATATATATACATATATATTTATAACCTGTAATTGCTTCCAAAAATATATTTAGCGTTTTCAGAGTCTAGTGTTCCTTACACTAAATGCCTGTATGTATATATTAACATGCCTCGTAAAGGTTATAAATAACACAATAATAAGTGTTCCTTACACTAAATGCCTGTATGTATATATTAACATGCCTCGTATAGATTTCTTAACTTTACTCATTAAATAAAATCAAAGGAATAAGTAGAAGTACATATCTGAACCACGTGCTGGCACAACAAATGGAACAACCAAGTTCCATCTAACCATAGAACAGAACAGTCAATCTACTTGCTTCGTTCACCCCCTATCCTGACCATGAATCCATGAGGGCGAACCCTGAAGCTCCTTTTTCACTATTGTCCTCCTTCATATCATAAATTTTCCTTACCTCACACTCAGAAAATAATGTTCATAATAGAAAGTGATATCCTCTTCCCAGCATACTAGGGAGTGTGATCCCTTCTCCCATATGCTCTATATGCAACAACATCTTGTACCTAGGTTTTTTCTCCCTTTGGGAATTTTCGCATCTTTACAAATCCTTGATTTTTAGGGGTTTCCAATGGCCAGATCCCTCATTTTCCACTTGTAAAATCCATCCCTGAGGTAGCTCAAGCCTTTTCCCCATGCATGGAGTCATGGTCAGTGCATGTTAATATCTTTATAAGTAGATTTTACAGGAATACAATGTGCAGACTTGCTAAGCTTATCAATTACTACCATAATTGAATCATTATATTTTTGAGTTCTAGGCAAACCTATGATAAAATACAGTGATATAGTCTCCCATTTCCATTTTGGTATAGGTACAGGTTGTAACAGGCTGGTTGGGTGTTAGTGTTCAACCATCACCTGTTGACAATCTAGGAATTAAGACAAGTATTCTACCGTCTCGCCTTTCATATTAGGCCAATAAATAACCTCCTTAATGTTGTTACCATTTTATGGTATCCGAGATGAGAAAAATATGGCTTCTTGTGCACTTCGTCCAAAAATGTTAATTTTAATTCAACAGGATCTGGTATGTACAACCTGTTTTTGAATCTTAATAGACCATTTATGTCAAAACTCATATTTGTTTTGTGTAAATTCTCTGCGTTATTTTGTAAATCCACCATTGTTTTAATGTATTTTTTATCATTATTACTTGCAACCTTTATCCTTTGATCAATGTCACTTTCTTCCCTACTAATGTTTATCTCAAACAACCGATGAATTATTTTATTTAAAGCATCTGCCACTTTTTTTTCCTTACCCTTGATGTGTCTCACCTCAAAATCGAATTCGCTCAAGAAGGCCAACCATGTTGCTTGCCTTGCATTAAGATCTGGTTGACTAAATAAGAATTTCACACCACTGTTATCAGTTAGAAACAAAAAATATCTTCCCATTATATAGTGTTGCCACATTTTTAATGCATGGATGAAAACTGCTAAGTCCAAGTCATGAGTGACGTAGTTTCATTTGTGATATTTTATTTTTCGGAACTCATAACAAATATCATGCCCTTCTTGAGTTAGGAAACATCCAAAACCTTATTTTCTCGCAACCATGTAGACTGTGAAGTATTTATCCGGGTATGCTAACCTTAAAATGGGTGTAGTTGTTAACGATTATTTTAACTTATTAAAATTGTCCTCATACTTTTGTGACCAAATAAACTTGGTTCCCTTTCTTTGTAGGGATGTTATAGGGTATGCAATATTAGAGAATCCTTCTATAAATTTGTGGTAGTACCTGGTGATTCCCACGAATGACCAGATATCCGTTACATCCTTAGGGATAGGCCATTCCATGATGGATCTTATCTTCTTTGGGTCGACTACAATACCCTCTTCAGATATTACATGTCCTAGGTACTATATTTTCTTTCATGGTAAAAGTCACATTTGTCAAATTTCGCATACAGTTTGTTTTTTCTTAAAGCTTGCAATACTATTGTGAGATGTTCTTCGTGTTCTTTTTTTTCTTTTCGAATACACTAGGATATCATCAATGAATACCAAGAAAAACTTATCCAAATACTGGCCGAAAATGATATTCATTAAGAACATAAATGTTGTTGGTGCGTTAGTGAGACCAAACAGTATAAAAACAAATTCATAATGTCCATATCTCATCCTAAACATTGTTTTACTTATGTATTAATCCTTTATTCTAACATGGTGATAATCAGATCTTAAATCCAACTTAGAAAAAATATTTGCCCCTCCCACTTGATCAAACAAATTATTGATTCTGGGTAGGGGATATTTGTTCTTAATGGTGATTTTGCTTAGCTGTCTATAATCAATGCATAACCTTAGATTTTTGTCTCTCCTTTTAACAAAAAGTAATGGTTCTCCCCATGGTGAGACACTTGGTCTGATGTATTCCTTGTCCAACAGTTCTTGTAGTTGAATTATTAACCCTGTTAATTCAGGTAAACTCATTCAGTAGGGTGCCTTAGATATAGGGCTTGAACGAGACAGTAGATTGATAGATAATTCTATCTCTCTTCTTGGGGGAAGTTCAGGTATTTCGTCTACAAACAAATCTCTAAATTCATGTAAGACGACAAAATATTCTAGGCTAGGTTTATTTTCTTTGTCCAACAGATTTGTCACTTGGATAGCATAAATACGACAAACTTTACTCATGCACTTCTTAAATTGCATTGTTGAAATCTTCGTAACTGAGACTAGTTTTCATATGCATTTTACTGTCCTATCAGTGATTTTTCATAACAATCTAAAATTGCTTTATGCTTCTCAAACTAGTATATTCCAATAATTATGTCGTAAGACCCTAACAATAGAATATTCAGATCTATATTTGTGTTTTGACCATCTAAATTGAACTCACAATCATAAATGAATTCTGTTACCTTTCTTTTTGTTCCTGTTGCTAGTTGTACTAGCCAAGACTTTGCATGCCTTACTTTCTTAACTTTATTTGAATCCACTACACAAGGAGCAACATAAATGAAGGTAGCTCCTGGATCAATTAAAAAAAAAAACATGATTGTTGTTAACTTTACCTTCAACTTCTACTACAGTGGACCGGTGATCATCTTGTCGACCATCCATGACTGTGTTGATCCTGTGTATTCTTATTTGCACATATCCCACTATGGAAGACTCTTGCAGGTTGTGAACTGTGGCCCTAGCTGTAGAAGTTATACGTGGAAAATTCCTCCTTAAGTGAGGTTCTCCACGTTCTCAGCATTTTAAGGGTTCTCTGGGGTTGGCCCCAAACTTTTTGGTTCCCAAATTAAATGGTTTACCTCCCCCTTGGATGTTTTGGTTATTGGAGTGAAAATATTTCCTTGGAAAGATCTTTGTTGCATTCCAAAAAGGGGTTGGTTGATATCCCTTCTTCTGTTGGTTCACTATGTCCTATTTCTTGACTCTCCAAGCCGTGGGAAGATTAGACCATTGTTTTTATTGATAGTAACACATTCGGGCCTTTCTAAAAACTTTGGTTAAGGTATTTGGGTTGTTGAACTCGATTATTTCCTTATAGGACTATGGTAAGTAGCTTAGGAACCATTGGATTTTTACTTTGTCCTCCTGGATATAAGGTACGAACCTTAATAATTACATAAATTTGTTAATCGGGTCATCCATAGTCACTTGATCGAGTCGTAGCTCATAAAACTCTTTGTTCTTTCTTTCATAGTAACTTTCAGATAAATATTGTTTCTTAAAGTATTTCTTGAAATACAACCACTCCATCTATTTTTCCTTCAGGCCCTTGGCCAACTTCAGGTCCTGCCACCATATACTTTCTTTTCCTCTCAGGTTATAGATGGCCATTCTGACTTTCATGTTGCTGGAATAATTGTAGATATGGAAACACTTTTTTATGTCTAGTAACCATGCTTCAAACTCCTCCCTTGTCATGGATTCCGTGTCAAAGGTGGAAGGTTTGATTTTCTTAAACTCTCCTTCCAAGTCATCCACATGTTTCCTCTTTCTTCCTGTGGTTGTTTTATCTTCTACTGATGGTGTGCCTTCAGAAGAGTTGTCCTCTTTTTCTGCTTCAAAACTAGAATTTTTGGAGGATCCTTTTCTTACCTCTTCTTCCTCATTATTGTCCTTTGGGATCTTCTTTGTTACTATGATACACAACAATACTTCATTTATTTCATGTTTTTCTTGTTGTTCTTTTTTCATTTTCTCATTGTCTACTTTGAAAACTTGCAGTTCCACAATAAGGTTTCTCATGGTTTCCAAAACCTGGGTAGAGAAACTTCCTTCACTGTTCTATCTAGGATCTCTAGGAGGTGTTTTCTTAGGATTCTCCTAAAGTATGATCTCCTCTTCATTCCGTGTTTCCATTATCTCAACAAAAATAAAGTTTTCATGTTTGTAACAATAAGTGTTTTGTTAGTTTTTCATTAAAAAGAAAATATGTGCTAAACAAACATTTTTTGCCCTGTTTAAGGTCCAAGTGTTGTAACCTTTTCTCTGATACCATATGTAATGTACCCAAAATTTACCAAAAAAAAAAAAAAATTGATAGGTGCATTAATGCTTCTTTACTCTGAAATATTTAATCATTTTAAACGTGTAATCATCACTATCAGAAAACGACGTATACTTAAATGTCTTTTCAAGCGACTAAGACAAGGGTGTCAAGATTTCCATTCATTTGTACCTATTACAATTACTCAAAACATGAGCTAACACTTATTATAACCGGTTAAAGTGTAGCCTCTTCATGAAAACTGTGAACCGGTCATGTCCATAAGGTCTGTAGTGACTCTAGCCTAAGATATTACCTTTAGCAAGGGTTCAAAAAAAGAATTTTTTAATAAATTCCACTTTTTAGATAAGTCCTAGTAATCTATTACCACAATCCCAAACATTTGATCAATTTTTCCTTTATTATAACCTTTTATAAAAATCCATATATCAAGAGCTATTAAATCGTGATATTAGGTACAAACCCATTACCATAAAGTCCTTATATCTAAAGTCTAAATAAGGTAATGCATTTTTCTTGAGTTTATGTGAGTGCTCCGTCATATGTCTTTCCCGAAGGTTTAGCCTAGGTCATATGCGGGCCTCCTTGCAATGACTATACCCGAATTGAATGCGCATCCCAACTGTCACAGTACTGGATCTTCTTATTCGTTTTCTTATTAAGGTATTCAATGCAGTAATTAGCGATATTAACACACACACCAGTTTGGACAACAACAGGGTCACACCAATAAGGACAAATAACAATGGGTTTGAAAACCCACCTCTGACGACAAGTCATAACCCTAAATATTATTGTCCAACATGAATACCATCCGATTTCATGACAAGGATTAGCACTATTAGTGTTAGTGGGCTGGGTTCAATGTGCAGTTAATGCATGTCTTTAAACACCATTAAAATTTCTCTGGTTGATAGTTATGAGGTTTTATGCATTGTACAGGCTATAGATTAAAGTGACCAATGTGGATACGCCATGCGTGCATGTTCACATGGCTTGCATACCCAAGGCATCCATTTTCCATTACGCCATTATGCGACGGTCACTAGGGTAACTAATGTTCCATTTCCTTGGCTCTTATGCATTTTTGTAAAATTCCCTACGTCAACCACTGCAATACTGCTTTGCGCATAACCATTGGCGACAAGGATGGTTCCTACTCTGCGTAAGGAGAGAAAATGTTACCCATCCATTTGGTTTCCCCCTCTACCAAGTAAGATCATGAAAACTGTAACAACCTTGGTTAAATAGACGCATAGGGATTATTAAGTAAAATTAATTAGATAATTAATTGTCCTAATATGGTTTTAGTTAAACAAGGATTAGTATTAATAATATTATTTATTTATTTATTTATTGTTTATAACTTTTGATTGGTTAATTAATTAATTAGTTGATTACATAACACATTCAATGATTTGGGTAATAAATTAAGGGGCTTAATAACTTTAATTAAATCCTTATGAAACTTTGTGTATCACAGGTTAAGGATAAGATAATAAAGGAGGGGATAAGGTAATAAAGGAGGGGAGAAGAGTTGGTGAAGGGGGAGATATGACGGGGAAGAGTCCTACGGGAGAGGGGATTATGAAAATTGGGGGAGGAGCATAGGGGGTAGAAGGACTTCATTTCTGGTTTACATATTTTTCTGGTGTTGGGAGTTTGGTTTTGGAGTTTTGGTGAACCATTGCAGGGGGCACTGGGTTGTTGGGGGTTTTGGTCACAGGGGTCAGGATTCCTTACGTTATCCTGGAGCTAGGGAGCCGGACAAGCTGCTCCTAGTTGGCTGGGTGGTTAGTCAATTTTTGGGCAGGGTTTGGTCTGTGCATTAGGTTGGGCAAAGCAGCAGAGAAAGGACAACGAGGTTAGCGGAATTAACATCAGGAAGAGGTATTTTTATTCTGTTATGTAATTCTTATTCTGTTATGTAATTCACTAGATTATTGTTCATTAATTAATTTAACCTGCTTATATGCAAACATTGAAATAAATTACTTAGTCTTTCTGCACAGAAGTAATCTTATATGTTTCAATTTATGGATTTTATTAGACTTAAATTAATTTGGTCCCTACACATGGTATCATAGCTTCGTTCACAATCTGGAGCCTTAAGGGCCTACCCACCTACCCGCCTACACGCTTGTAAGAAGGAAAGTTGAGAATAAGGAACTGTTCAACACTAACCCATAAATTTAAATAACCCCTAATTGGTTATATTGAAACCCTTTGCCCTGAAATCCTAAACAATCCCCAAATAATCTGTATATGAAAATATATATGTAATTGTAAATATAAATTAGGGCCAAGCTCAGACTCAAAGCTCCACCTCCACCTAACCTGCAAGCAATACCCAAAAATAAATATCAGACACACGAATCAAAAGGCACCTGTTCTATTAATTTTTCCCTTTGAAAAACTTGCTAACAATAAGAAATTTAAACTTGAGAATAATTATGTCAATTGCACTGTTCAATAGGTAGAATGGCTACCAGACAAATGGGACAAAAATAAAAATAAAATCCAAGCTCTAAATCTCTATTTAGAACCATAGGCATTCATATCTCTTTGTTCTATGGACAACCCTGAACGAAGAAGAAACAAGATTCTTGCTATAAAGGACATGAGGTCCAAACTAATCATACAAATAGTTGGGAATATTTCTCAAAAATAGATAATTAACATTTATGTTGTGTTAGCTACCAAACACCTAATGGTGGCATACAACATCTGCATTGTTTAAATTTATTAACAAAAATATTTTTCCTAAGATTTAAATTTTATGGATGTTCTTAAGAAATCTATGTTTAGGCTGGCAATCGCTTTCCCCATGCTGGAAAACCTTCAATTCGGTGCAGGTTGTGGGCTATTTTTGTAATGGGTGGGCCTGCTGATCAACAGAGATGTCTGCAGGTTGAAATAAGAAATGCTAACTCCAACAATCGT
>JASDQU010817604.1:19962-35764 GCA_032191745.1 Picea mariana
AACCCGTAAGGGTCAAAGATCATGCACTGAGAGTGTAAAAAAAAAATATAGCTCACACAACCAGTAAAAAAAAAAAAAATAGCTCAAGTGGTACTTATTGCAAGTTGTTATTACCAATATATAGAACTCTAACTGAAAGCCCAATCGCCAAAACATCTTCTGGGACAGCCTCCAAACCTCTTTCAGAAAGTGAGATGACCCGAGTTTCTTTCCAACACTCCAAAGTAGTTTTCCCTATAGATTTTTCATGGTTGGGATTTGTTGCTTGTTTATTTTCCGATGTCTTCGTAGTCGTTGGTAAAAGAGAGGCTCTCATGATAGGACCTCCCCCTTGGTGCACTCCATGTGAAGCCATAAGCATGAGTTTTGAGCCATCTGACAAGTTTGCACCTTTCAGTGTCATACTGTCATCTAGAATTTTACCTTTGAAAATGAGTTTTTGTCCCCGTGGAAGCACATTGATGAGGGTTTGAAGATGAGGTTTAAGATGTTTTACGATTGTCATAATAGGGAGCTCGGCCCTCAAAGAGTCACCTACGAATTTTGAATTCAGAGTTATGGAGGCTTCTGAGGATCCTTCCTCCATTTCCATTTTGGCAAAGAATAGTATAAAACCAGGGTCGTAGGTCGTAGAACAGACAGCGTATATATGTGACTTGGAATGAAAAAAAAAAATAGCGCATAAGGCGCACCATACACAAGAGTCAAATAAATGCACAAGTGTTATGTAACAGGGATAATGAGCTCTCTAGGGGGTGCCAATGCACTCAACGCACCGCAGGCCTTTACCCAGGCCTTTATACAACCCAAAAGTTGAACGCCCAAGCACCACCGCCATGCACAAACCAAGCACAAAAGTTCCCATGAGCCAACGCTAGGTTAATGCGCCCAAGGCCACACAAAGACACATAGAGAATCCCACTAGACCATGCCACACCAAATGCAGCCAAGGAGAGAGAGCCCACAAAGCCTACAAACACACACTATCAAATGCGGCCAATAGACACTACACAAGACAACAATAGCAACACCGACGGTTACCCATAATAAGGGAGAAAGCTGTGTAAACCCCATACAAAGCATAAACAGTAGAGCGAACATACAATACCAGCCAGTGCCTACACCAAACACACAATACCAGCCAACACCTACACCAGCACTAGCTCCAAGAGAAGAGGGAGAGAGAAGAATGGAGAGGAGGCAGTGAGGGAGTGAAGGGTTGAGGATTTTAGGGTTTTTTAGGAGGCATGTAGGGTTTTAGGGTTATGGGATGAGTGTCGGGGAGGAGGGGGCAAGTGGGCCTCATGCGAGGACCCACTGCCCATGCTAAAAATTGTTTTTTTTTTCTTATTTAGTTTTATTTTTTTTATTTTCTTATTATTCATTTAGGTTAAATATAAATGTTTTAATTTATTCATTTCATTCATTTTGGTTAAAAATTAATGCTTTAATTTAAATTATAGTTTAAATTAATTTAAATATAATTTAAATTAAATTATAGTTTAATTATATTTAATTATAATTAGAGTTAAATTATATTTAATTATAATTAGAGTTAAATTTTTAATTATATTTAAATTATTAAAATTTATAATTCATGCTTAAGGAAGGAGGAACAACTTCCTCTGATTTACTTTCCTCACACTGACAGTGTAAAGGAGTTTGGTAGATGCTAGTTGTGTCTAGCTTAGGAATAGCATCAAGGAAAGTGGATGCGACTAATTAAAGTGACTAATTAGATTGTTTTAGCGGAAGTATACAGACTTAGACTGAGATAAGTGGGAGGAGGCTTCATGCGCACTAGGTAAGTAAGTTAGAGGAATTAGCGAGTGGGGTACAGTGCTAGCATAGCTACCGAGTGAGAGGATCAATAGTTTTCTTAGGCGATAACATCAAGCTTAGATGCTTAACCCTAACCTAGCCAATCCCCTAAAGAAAGTAACGTCTATTTATAGACGAGTAAAAGAAACTTACGCCTAACCCTGTTTTCTAGTTATGTTGTGCAATGAGAAACAACCTTGAACTCACCCTGACAACTTTGGTTGATGCAGGTTAAATCATATAGGATGGTTAGTACTCAAGGGAATCGAGGCAGAGAAGCATCACCATAGGCACTGCCAACACCGCTAGCGTCGCAACCACAATCGTCGGAACTAGCTCTCATACTACGCTCTTTGAAGGCCATAAATGAGACTTTAAAGGGGCGACAACCAACAAGAACCAAAGTGGAACCCCCACCATATAGAACAAGTAATCCAGAAGCTTCAAGTGATTCAGGGGGAGGACCTTCACCCGAAGACATCACTCAAGAACTGCAAAAGATCAAACTTCTAGAGTTTGTCGGGGGTCATGCCAATGAATGCGCAGAAGAATGGTTGGAAGGCATGACAAGGTGTTTTGCCTTAAGGGACTATGCATCCACCGCAAAGGTGAAGATAACAATTTTTCAGTTAAGAGACAGTTCCTTGAACTGGTAGGGCAACCTAGAAAGGCAACTCTCTCTTACCTCGGACACTGTATCTTGGGAACTTTTCTAGGAGAGGTTTCGAAGGAAATATCTGCTAGCTTACTATGAGGAACAACAAGTAGGAGCGTTTCTTGCCTTAGTACAGGGAAATAGAACCGTAGAGGAATATGAGATTAGGTTTATGGAATTGGTCAAGTATGTTTCATATATAGATAATGACCAACGACAGGAAGAACGCTTTGTCTATTGGTTGAACCCTAAGATAAGGGCTATGGTGCGGATGTGGAAACCATCTTTAGTAGCAGAAGCTGTGGAAAATGCACGTTATGTAGAGGAACACATGAAGTTAACATAAGGTACGAGACTGACCTTTCCACATCGTCCTCGATTCGTGGGAAGGACCCCTAGGACATTTCTCGAGGGAGGGGGCCCAAGGCCACCTCCATATGGCAAGAGAGTCGCACCAAGGATAGTAGCTGCAGGGATTTCAATGGTAGTGAGTGCAGCATATCGTTCATCACCAATGACGTAGGCAGGCCCATGGCCATCTCAGGGAACAACTAGTAGGGCAGGGGTTCCAAGGGAAGGAACTCGTTTCAGAGACAATCACAGAACAGTGTGCAGATTCAATCTCGTGTTACCTGTTGGGGATGTGAAGGCCCCATTACCAACGTGACTACATAGAGTTACAATCACGATTTGTGAATAGAGAAGGAAAGGCCCTGATGGGAAGAGCAAGTAGCAGCCACCAGATTTACGCAACAGTTAATAATCACCAGGCTGAGCATCAATCCACGGTGGGGGAGTCATTAGGTACGCTAAATCATATCAATGTTAAGATTTAATTTGATTCTAGTGCGACAGATAGTTTCATTTCACCATCTGCATTAGAAAAGAGTGGGTTGGAAGCCTATGAGCACGATGACTTTAAACAAGTCGATATGGCTTTGGGGGAAAAACAAGCAGTAGGACCTAACGTTGATAATTGTATAGTAGACCTGGGAGTGTGTACTACCAGGTTAAAGGTGTACGTCACTGCTCTCGGGGCACATGACCTAATCATTGGAATGGATTGGTTAGAAGCTCATCGAGCTTTGGTATATTGCTTCGCAAAAAGGGTGTTCTGTGTAGACGACGAAGGAAGGCCAATGGAGATCCAGGGTGTACAGAGAAAAGTGTCATTACGCTTTATCTCAAATATAAAGGTTAAGTGATGCTTGAGGCAAGGGTGTCGACTATATGTAGTGGAAGCAATGAATGAAAGGAAGGGACCCTCATTAGATTAGTACCCAATATTGTCATAATTTAAGGATGTTTTTCCGAACGAGTTACGAGGGTTACCTCCTGAGAGGGAGCTTTATTTTACTATTGAGCTAAAACCTAGTGCAAAACCAATTTCCAAGACTCTGTATCAGATGACAGCGCCGAAACTTTGTGAATTTCAAATGCAGTTGAAAGAGTTATTGGGCTTAGGGCTAATAAAGCCCAGTGTTTCACCTTGGGGTGCACCAATAATTTTTGTAAAGAAGAAGGATGGTTCCTTACGGCTGTGTATAGATTACAGGGACTTGAACCATGCTAGAGTGAAAAATAGGTACCCAATGCCATGAATAGATGACCTCTTCGATCAGATGAAAGGAGCAACGATATTCTCAAAGATTGATTTGTGATTTAGGTATCATCAGTTAAGAATTAAGGAAGGCAATATCCCAAAAGCTGTCTTTCAAACTTGGTTTGGACATTACGATTTTGTCGTAGTACCTTTCGGATTGACCAAAGCGCCAGCAGTATTCATGAGCCTCATGAACAGCGTAGTCCGAAAGTACTTAGACCGTTTTGTACAAGTCTTTCTAGATGACATCCTCATCTATTCAAAGAATGAAAGAGAACATGAGGAACACTTACGAGTGGTGTTGTCCTACCTTAGGGAGAACAAATTGTATGGAAAGTTGTCAAAGTGTTCCTTCTTCCAGAAAGAAATTCACTATTTAGGTCATGTCATTTCCGACGAAGGAATCTATGTGGACCTAGAAAAGATAAAGGCCATTATGGAGTGGCCAATGCCGAAAAATGCCCATGAGGTGAGAAGCTTCATGGGGATAACAGGTTATTATCGAAGATTTGTGGAAGGATTCTCCAAAATAGCGAAAACCATCATAACTTTCCAGCGCAAGGGGGTCAGGTATGAATGGACAGAAGAATGTGATAGTGCATTCATTGAGCTTAAGAGGTTACTAACTAGTGCGCCAATTCTATGAGTGGCACATATGGAAAAGGACTTCACAGTCTGCATGGATGCCTCGAAGCAAAGGTTGGGGGCCGTACTAATGCAGGATGGAGGAGTGATAGCTTATGCGTCAAAGAAGTTGAAGAAACACAAATAGCTATATGCGACTCATGATTTAGAGTTGGCAGCTGTAATGGACCTCAAAATTCTCATATAAAAAAAAAAAATTCCGTGGTACAATATTTTCTACTCAATTTCGTTTGATCCACTCATGAGTCAGGTACTTACACTTTGTTTTTTACTTGCATGACATTATAACATGCTATCTTAACACACTTGTCTTAACCTTAATACCCTTGGCTTAATATCTTACACAAAATTTGAAAGCAAGTATATTCTAAATCTTACTTTATTATAAGGCTTTATTATAATGCACGCCCTACCTATACTCAAGGATGGGGGTTTCAGTCCCTTTGTGTTTAATAGGATCAGACTATGTGCAAGAAACTATGTCTTGGTTTTAAAATCTCATGCACTACCTAAGTGTGTCAACATCAGTCTTTAAGTCGTGACAGGAAAGGTTTTTAAGGAGGTTAATAATTGTTTCTGAAAAGGTTTCCAAGTGTTTCCTTTGATGGTTCTACTTTCATTATGTTACAACTTGTCCCTCCCATAATGAAATGAACATGATCCTGTCCACTTCATTCTCCACACAACTGAATCTAACTAACCCTCCTCTGCTGGCCAGAGTAACGAAATGATAATTTCATGGTTTGGCAGCCGACTAGTTCATTGGACAATCATAGTTTTACTGTTTGGTTTGCTTCATATCTCCTGCATTTAGGGTGGCGGATGTACCTATCAGGAGGAGTTTAAGACTCTTCCAGGGAATTAATTAAGGGTACTACAATCTGTAGTGCCGACGTCTCTTCCTCCTACTCTTCCCAATCTGGATACGCCAGCTTTCCCTAGAGTAAGGTCTTGTACTTCTCATGCTGTAAAGAGTATAATCATGCCTCTTAGGTTTTTGGTGGTCTCATTTCTCCATTGCACCTTCGAAGGGAAGGGCTCTGTATCATGCAACTTCCACAGGGAAACATCTATCACCTCCGTGAGCAACCCTTGGTGTAGTCAATGGAAATGCCTGGTAAGTTTTCTCTAAGGGGCTATCATATTTCAGATTCGAATAGAGTTTAATGCTTTTTGTTGAAGCCGGGAAGAAAATTGTTTCCTGTATACTTTACTGTGGGTTACAGACCTTCCTTACTCCCTTAGAGTCGAAGCGATTTTTTTTTTTTTTTAATTTCGTAGTGACAGTAAAAGGTTTTCTTACTATAACCATGGGTCGCAAACCCTCTATTTCTGGGAACTATACTTCAAGTTTACTCTATGTGTTCTGTGGGTCTATTTCCGGTTTAGTCCTTTGTATACCCTATACTCAGCAACTGTAAACTGGGGTGATTCAGAGTAATATCCCTCGATGAAGTTAGGTTATTCTTTGTTATTTCTTTTATTGGTGAAAAGTATGATGTCGTTCATTTCATTCTTTGCTTTGTTCGTCAAGGGTTTTATCGAATGATTTCTTGTTTGAATTCACACTATTATTTTATTTTGTCAAGGAAAATACTTGACATTCATTTTTCTATGTATTAATGGTGGGGATCCTACTGTTGTGAGGGTACCCACCACGAAGCTTCCGGACTCTTCTCCCCTCCGTCTGGGTTGACTACAAAGCAAAGCATGGCAAGAGGAGGTTGCGACGTTTCGGCTCTGAGTTAAGTAATCTGTCAGCTACGGTTATCATTGTTCCTTTTTGAGTTTATAAATCAATATTTTACTCTGTAAATTTTCTAACGTATTTCCGTGATGGCCGAATGCAGGTGTACCCCCTTCACAGTGTGGGTTCCAACCTCTACTTAACCTGGAAAAGGTACTCGGGTTCCAAAATATGCCCCTTCAACTTGTTAAGATCTGAAGGTCTCGAATTCTGTTTGTAGTTTTTTCATTTTTGATGTTAAGAGGACCTATGTTCAAGCATCGATTCTCTGTATCGGATAACTGAGGGTTTAAACCCGTTTTTTATTATCAAAGTTCCAATTTATATGTAAGCATGATGTGAGGGACTTATGAATGAAATTCTTGTTTTCTTTTGTTTAAAAGGATTGTTTACCCCAACTGAATCGTTACTAAAGGTCTTAAAACTTCCAACTCTGCATGTACGTATGTGTTTGTTTTCGATTGGTTATATCTTTACCAAGGATTTGCATCACTCTCTAATTTTTGAGAATGTGAAGCGATTTAATAAAAAAGGCTTTGTTTCCTTTCTAAGCATAACATGAATAAGATATGTAGTGACTAGTTTTCTATCTGTTCTCCTGTAGTATTATCCCAGCCTAATTATCTCGTCCAAGAAATAGTGTGATCTTACATTCATACTCATATGCTTCATCATTCTCATCTATATAATGAATTATATTTACAGTTTTGAAAAATTCATACGCATATAATCGTTATGTTCATGCATTGATATATATATATATATATATATATATATATATATATATATATATATATTTGACTCTATTTAAAGTTTGAAATAGATATACGCATATAATTAGCCCTGTTCGTTCATTCGACTCTGTTAAAGTTTAAAACATATATATATGTATATATGACTCGGTTCAAGTTTGATATATAGACGCATATAATAGCTCTATTTGGTCATTCTACTCTGTTAAAGTTTAAAACACATATAATGACTCTGCTCAAGTTTGATATAAATATATAGACGCAGATAATAGCTCTGTTCGTTCATTCGAATCTGTTCAAGTTTCACGCACACACACACACACACACACACACACACACACACACACACACACACACACACACACACATATATATATAGACGCATATAATAGCTTTGTTCATTCATTCAACTCTGTTAGAGTCTGAGACATATATATACGCATATACTGACTTTGTTCGCTCATTGATACCAATTCGCTTCTGATTAAAATTTGATTTTGGAAAATAAATCTGCATTTAAATCCTATAGTCTATTCACTGAATTTAGAACAGTCTTTGTCTAGGTTCTTGCATGTATACCAGCGTTAAGAGTATCATTATAAAATTAACCAATTCATTCCAAAGGGGTAGAATACTGAATATTTAAGTACATAAAAGACTCACAGTAGTTACACGATCATTAAAATAGCTACTAGAACTCTTCTGTATAAGGATAACATAAACAATAATTTCAATATAAAAATCATTCATACAGATAGAGTTTAGGGTACATATCTTAACTAGGCTTGTAGAGAAAACAAAGGGAACAACCACGTTCCTCCCAACTGTAGAATCGAGCAGCCACGATTACTTGCCCGACTCACCCCCTAGCCTGACCATCAGTCCATAAGTGCAAACTTGGAAAATCCCTCTACACCACTGTCCTTCAATTCAGTCCCCTTTTTCCTTGCCTCACACTCTTCCAGTGTTCATAAAAGCAAGTGAAAAAGAAAAATACCCAAAACCGACTTATTCCCAGCATGCTTAGCAGCGTCCTGCCTCCTCGCATATGCTTAATTGTAACTTGCCTAGGTCTTTTTTTCCTTCTTTGGAATTTTCTTAGCTTCCTAAATACCTGATTTTCAGGGGCTACCAATGGCCAAATCATTAATTTTCCACTTATACAAATCAGCCTAGGGGTAGTTCCAACATGTTCCCCACTCATGGAGTCATGGTCAGCTACTTTTAACATGGTTGTTCCATTTGTCTTCCTACAATTAATATAAAATATTTTGTTTTCAAACAAGTGTCATTGTCAAATATTTAGTTGGTTCAAATCAAAGTCCTTCCCAACAATCATAATAGTTTATTACAATTAACAAATTTGAAATTCGAAATTGCCATAAATAGCAAAATTTTTCCAAACTCGAATTTACCAAAAATGGAATAATTTCTCAGAAATTTAAATTTCCAAATTATTTTATTTTGGGGGATGTCACATCCTTTCCCCCTTCAGTAAAACACTATCCTCAATGTTCGTTCCTCTCTTGGAACAATATTGGATGAGATTTCTTCATATCTCCCTCCAATTCCCAAGTGGCCTCCTTAGGACTAAACTGCTTCCATTGCACCTTTACCTGAGCGACGACTTTGTTCCGAAGCGCTATTTCTCTCTGGTCCAGAATGCGTAGGGGTTTCACCTAGAATTTACCTTCGGGTTCCACCTCTACCAAGTTCCAATCAATCATATGAGTAGGATCATGAACATATTTTTTTAATAAGGAAACATGAAATACATTATGAATTCTTAGATTTGCTAGCAATGCAAGTTGATACGCTACGGGTCCAATTCGAGCTAGTATATTGAAGGGCCCACAGAACCTGGGTGCCATCTTGGCACAGTTTCCTAGCTTCAATGAGCTTCTTGGGGCTTTGACCTTCAAGTATACATGGTCTCCCACTTGAAACTCTAAGTGTCTTCTTTTTAGATCTGCATAGCTCTTTTGTCTGTCCTGTGCTTCCTTCAAGTTTTGTTGTACCTTTCTCACCATGTTCTCCATTTCTTGGAGCATTTTTGGTCCAACAATGATTCTATCAGTCGGGTTATCCCAACTAATTGGAGTCGTACACTTATTGTCATACAATACTTCGAAAGGGCTCAACTTTTCTGAAGTTTGGTATCCATTGTTATATGCAAATTCTACCAAGTGTATATAATCCTCCCACTTGTTTGGTTTTGTTCTTACGTACAAGCGGACCATATCCTCTATGATTTGGTTTGTCCTTCCGGGTTGTCCATCCATTTGTGGATGATAACTTGTACTAAAATTCAAGTTGGTATTGAGCCCTGCAAACAATTCCTTCCAAAAAGTGGATGTGAATTTTATGTCTCTATCTGAAATCATCATTTTAGGAATACCATGCAGTATAAAGATTTATTTCATGAATATTTCAACGATGTTTATAGATTTAAAAGTAGACTTTACAAGAATAAAGTGTGAAAGCTTACTAAGTTTATCAATCACAACCATGATGGAGTCATTCTATTTCTGAGTTTTAGGCAAACCTGTTATAAAGTCGAGTGATATAGTCTCCCATTTCCATTCTAGTACTGGTAATGGTTGTAAGAGTCTGACTGATTGCTGGTGTTCATCCTTACCCTGCTAACAATATTGGCACCTAGCCAAGTATTCCTCTATTTCGCCCTTCATATTAGGCCAATAAAATAGTTTCCTAAGTGTTGTTATCATTTTCTGGTAACCTTGGTGACCAAAGTATGGTGTCTTATGCACTTTGTCCAAGATTTTTAATTTTAACTCTACTGAATATGGTATGTATAGTCTATTTTTAAATTGTAGCAGCCCTTTATCGTCGATACATAGGTCTGGTTTATCTCAGTTCGCGGTATTATTTGGTAGTTCTTCCGTTATTTTGGTATAATTTTTGTCATAAACCCCTGCCATCTTTATTATTTATTCTAGATCACTGTCTTCCTTGCTAATATTCATCTCAAATAATCGATGGATTCTTCTACTTAGAGCGTCAACTACTTTATTTTCCTTGCCCTTGATATGTCTAACCTCGAAGTCGAATTCTCTTAAGAAGGATAACCACCTTGGTTTCCTTGCGTTAAGATTTGGTTGATTAAACAGATATTTCACCCCGCTGTTATCTGTTAATAATAGGAATCTTCTGCCCATTATGTAGTGTCGCCACATCTTTAAGGCATGTATTACTGCTGCCAATTCTAAGTCATGTGTGACGTAATTGCGTTCATGTTCTTTTAATTTCCGGGACTCATAACAAATAATGTGTCCTTCCTGGGTTAGGACACCACCTAGCCCTTCTTTACTTGCATCGACACATACGGTGAAGTTTTTATCTGGGTCTGCTACTTTCAATATGGGTGCCATTATCAATAATTCCTTTAGTTTGTTGAAGCTGTCTTGACATTTCTCTAACCAATTAAACCTAGTTCCTTTCTTTTGTAATGATGTGATAGGGTAGGCTATCTTGGAAAACCCTTCTATAAACCTGCGGTAGTATCTGGTGATTCCCATGAATGACCGTATATCCACTACATCTTTAGGCACCGGCCATTCCATAATGGCTTTCATCTTTTCTGGGTCTACAACAATGCCCTTTGTTGAAATTACATGTCCAAGATATTGTATTTATTTCTAATAGAAAGCACACTTGTCGAAATTGCCGTACAGTTTGTGCTTCCTTAACGTTTGTAGAACTATTCTTAAGTGTTCCTCATGTTCCTCCTCTGTCTTTGAATAGACTAGGATATCGTCGATGAATACTACCATGAACTTGTCCAAGTACTCACTGAAGATATTGTTCATTAGACACATAAACGTGGTTGGGGCATTTGTGAGTCCGAACGGGATGAATACAAACTCGTAGTGTCCATATCTTGTCCGAAATGTTGTTTTGTTTATGTCCTCATCTTTTATCCGAACTTGATGATAACCGGATCGTAAATCCAATTTTGAAAAGATCTTGGCCCCCCCTACTTGATCGAATAGATCATTTATCCTTGGTAAGGGATATTTATTCTTAATAGTCATTTTGTTTAGTTGTCTATAATTGATACATAATCTTAGAGTATCGTCCTTCTTTTTCACAAAGAGGACTAGTGCTCCCCAAGGTGAGACAGTTGGTATGATATACTCTTTGTCCAATAATTCCTGCAGTTGTATTTTTAATTCTGTCAGTTCTGGTAGACTCATCCGGTAAGGCGCCTTTGAGATAGGGGCAGGACCGTGTAACAGATCTATGGACAAGTCTATTTCCCTTCTAGGGGGTAATTCTGGTATCTCATCCACAAACATGTCTCTGAAATCACGTAGGACAACAAAGTCTTCTAACTTTGGCTTATCCTTATTTTCTGCTAAACTAGTCACTTGGATGGCATAAACTTGACATCCTTTTCTCACACATTTCTTTAGTTGCATTGCTGAAATTTGTTTGACTGATACCAGTTTTGGTATACCTTGGGCTGTCCTGGTGGTGTCAGAATCATCTTTATAGCTAAGTATCTTTGTATAACAATTTAATATTGCTTTGTGTCATTCCAACCAGTCCATCCCAATGATCATATCGTAAGATCCTAGTTGTAGGATGTTCAGATTGGTTCTTATAGTTTGACCATCTAGGCTGAATTCAAAATCCGAGATATAGTCGATTACTTTCCTTTTTGTACCTGTCGCTAGTTGTACAAGCCATGATTTTGTGTGCTTCAGTCTCTTTACTTTTTTTGACTCTACTATCTTCGGAGTAATATAACTTAATGTTACTCCGGGGTCAATTAAAATAGAAATTCAAGTGTCATGGATTTTACCTTCGAATTCTACCATTGAGGACTGGTGGTCAGCTTGTCATCCATCGATGGCTGCATTTATCTGATGTAGGCTCCTGCCCATGTCTCCTATTGTCGAGGCTTCTTGCAGGTTATGAACAACAGTTATGTTTCTTGAACTCAAACGTGGGCAGTTCCTCCTGAGATGCGGCTCTCCGCATTCCCAACACTTTAATGGCTCACGGGGGCTATCCCCAAACCTCCTCGTTCCCAGGTTTACCGATTTTCCTCTTCCTTGCGTATTCAGAGGGTTGGAGTGAAAATCCTTTCTCGAAAAACTCTTTGTTGTATTCCAATAAGGAGATGGCTAATACCCCTTCTTCCACTGGTTCATTCGATCTTGTTTCTTATCCTTCTAGGATTTGGGAAACTCTCCTCATTATTTATATTGATCAAAGCACATACATGCTTTTCTGAATACTTCGCTTAAGGATTTGGGGTTTTCAAAATCAATTATGTCTCTGTAGGACCATGGTAGATATCTTAGAAATCTTTGAATCTTTACTTTATCCCCCCGAATGTACGACACGAACCTTAGCAGATCAAGAAATTTATTTATAAGGTCCTCCATTGTCATCTGTCTGAGTCGTAACTCATAAAATGATTTTGTCTTCCTTTCGTAGTAATTTCCAGAAAGGTATTGTTTCTTGAAATACTTCTTAAATTCATATCATTCACACTATTTATCCTTTAGGCCATTGGCCAATTTCAGATCTTGCCACCAAATACTAGCCTTCCCTTTCAGATTGTAGATGGCCAGCCTGACATTCATGTTGCTGGAATAGCTGTAGATTTGGAAATACTTTTTGATGTCCAACAACCATGCCTCTGCTTCTTCTCCTGTCTTGGATTCCCGATCAAAGATAGCAGGTTTAATCTTTTTAAATTCTCCTTCAAGGTGGTCTACTTGTTTTCTTTTTCTGTCAATTTTTGTTCCATCTTCAATTGGCGGTGTTCCTTCAGACGAACTGTCTTCTTTTTCTATTTCTGGCCCTGAGTTCTTGGAGCCTCTTTTTCTGACTTCTTCATTTTTATTATTGTCTTTTGGGATTTTCTTGGTCGCTATACTGCGTAGCAGGACTTCGTTTATTTCCTGCTGTTCTTGTTGTGCCTTCTTCAATTTTTCATTGTTGGCTTTAAAGATCTATAGCTCGACAATCAGGTTCCTCATTGTTTCCAACACTTCTGTGGGTGAGCTTCCGTCACTATTCTACCTTGTATCTCCAGGATATCCTTGCTGTGGATTTTGTTCCATCCTGTTTTTTGCATTGTCTCGAGCTGCCATACTTATTCACCAAAACAAAGAAAGTTTTTTGTTTGTAACCACTCAATTTATTAGCTTTGGAAAAAAAAAATTATATACTAAGCACTACATTGGTCCTGTTCAAGCCCGATGTTGTAACTTACCCTCTGATACAATATGTAATGGACCTCAAAAATCTCATATAAAAAAAAAAATTATGTGGTACAATATTTGCTACTCAATTTCGTTTGATCCACTCGTGAATCAGGTACTTACACTTTTTTTTTTACTTTCATGACCTTATGACATGCTAGCATAAAACACTTGGCTTAAGCTTAATACCCTTGGCTTAATATCTTACACAAAATTCGAAAGCAAGTATATTCTAAATCTTACTTTATTATAAGGCTTTATTATAATGCACGCCCTACCTATACTCAAGGATGGGGGTTTTAGTCCCTTTGTGTTTAATAGGATCAGACTATGTGCATGAAACTATGTATTGGTTTTAAAATCTCATGCACTACCTAATTGTGTCAACATCGGTCTTTAAGTCGTGACAGGAAAGGTTTTTAAGGAGGTTAATAATTGTTTTCGGAAAGGTTTCCAAGTGTTTCCTTTGATGGTTTTACTTTTGTTATGTTACAAATTGTCCCTCCCATAACGAACTAAATACGATCCTGTCTACATCATTCTCCACACAACTAAATCTAACTAACCCTCCTCCACTAGCCAGAGTAACGAAATGATAATTTCATGGTTTGACAGCCGACTAGTTCATTGGAAAATCATAGTTTTATTTTTTGGTTTACTTCGTATCTCCTGCACTTAGGGTGGTGGATGTACCTATTAGGAGGAGTTTAAGACTCTGCTAGGGAATTAATTAAGGGTCCTACAATCTGCAGCCCCAATGTCTTTTCCTCCTACTCTTCCCAATATGGATATGCCAGCTTTCCCTAGAGTAAGGTCTTGTACTTCTCATGCTGTAAAGAGTGTAATCATGCCTCTTAGGTTTTTGGAAGACTCATTTCTCCCTTGCGCCTTCGAAGGGAAGGGCTTTGTATCATGCAACTTCCACAGGGAAACATCTACCGCCTCCATGAGAAACCCTTGGTGCAGTGGACGACAATTCTTGGTAAGTTTTCTCTAAGGGACTGTCGTATTTCGGATTCGAACAGAGTTTAATGTTTTTGGTTGAAGCTGGGAAGAAAATTGTTTCCTGTATACTTTACTGTGGGTTACAGACTTTCCTTAATCCCTGAGAGTCTACGTGATTTTTTTTTTTTAGTTTTGTAGTAACAGTAACAGGTTTTCTTACTATAACCATGGGTCGCACACCCTCTACTTCTGGGAACTATACTTTGAGTTTACTGTGTGTGTCCCATGGGTCTATTTCCGGTTTAGTCCTTTGTCTACCCTATACTCAGCAACTGTAAACTGGGGTGACTCAGAGTAGTATCCCTCGATGAAGCTAGGTTATTCTTTATGATTACTTTTATTGGTGAAAAGTATGATGTCATTCCTTGCATTCTTTGCTTTGTTCGTCAAGGGGTTTATCAAATGATTTCTTGTTTGAATTCGCACTGCTATTTTATTTTGTCAAGGAAAATACTTGACATTCAATTTTCTATTTATTAATGGCGGGGATCTTACTGTTGCGAGGGTACCCACCACGAGCTTCTAGACTCTTCTCCCCTCCGTCTGGGTTGACTACGAAGCAAAGCATGGCAACAGGAGGATGCAACGTTTCGGCCCTGAGTTAAGTAATCCGTCAGCTATGGTTATCATTGTTCCTTTTTGAGTTTATAAATCAATATTTTACTCTGTAAATTTTCTAATGTATTATCGTGATGGCCGAATGCAGGTGTGCCCCCTTCACAGTGTAGGTTCCAACCTCTACTCAACCTGGAAAAGGTACTCGGGTTCCAAAATATGTCCCTTCAACTTGTTAATATCTGGATGTCTCGAATTCTGTTTGTAGTTTTTTCATTTCTGATGTTAAGAGGACCTATGTTCAAGCACTGATTCTCTGTATCAGATAACTGAGGGTTTAAACCCATTTTTGATTATCAAAGTTCCAATTTATATATAAGCATGATGTGACGGACTTGGGAATCAAATTCTTGTTTTCTTTTGTTTAAAAGGACTGTTTACCCCAACTGAATCATTACTAAAGGTCTCGCAACTTGCAACTCTGCATGTACGTATGTGTTTGTTTTCGATTGGTTATATCTTTAGCAAGGATTTTCATTGCTCTATGATTTATGAGAATGTGAAGCGATTTAATAAAAAATGCGTTGTTTCCTTTTTGCGCACAACATGAATAAGATATATAGTGACTAGCTTTCTATCTGTTCTCCTATAGTATTATCCTAGCCTAATTATCTCATCCAATAAATAGGGTGATCTTATGTTCATACTCATATGCTTCATCGTTCTCGTCTGTATAATGAATTTTGTTTACAGTTTTGAAACATTCATACGCATATA
>JASDQU010817605.1:11963-23794 GCA_032191745.1 Picea mariana
CTTTGCAAGTCATTTTGCTAAGAATTTGTTTTGTAAGCATTGTTCATGTAATGGATTTGTCACAAGTTAAATGCTAGATTTTGGAGTTAATTAAAAAATTGAAGATGAAGATGCACCTTTAGGAGTCTTGAAGCAAAGACAAATTTGTTTGCATAATTTAAAATTTGCTAAAAATAACTGGAGCAAATTTAAAATTCTACTAAAAATAATAGTGGGAGTAGATTTGAAATTCTTCATATACAATAGCGATGGAGTTGTTGAGATCAGTCTCCAAGTGGGAGATTGTTGGTTGTGGACCTTGATTATCTTCCTGATTCAGAGGCCTTTGTTTTCATATGTGTTTATACCCCATGAAGACTTTACACCCCGGAAGAATGTACACTCCTCCACGTGGGGGTCCAGGGGGCATCCCCCCAGCTGGGGGTCCGGGGGCAAGCGGGCCCCCGAAGGAAAAATTTCCTTGCAAATGCATATTGTAATTTCATAGTAAATCTAGACCGTTCATTATAAGGTCGCATATCTGACGGTAGAAGTTATGTTAGGGTTTTTTTTCCCTAGAAGACAACCTTCTTTTATGAGGGAAATGTATTGCGGCTATGTATCATTGCGAATATTGTATTTTGAGTGAGGAGACTGCGAGAGAAAGAAGAGGAAGTTACAACAGGTGTGTTGTAGATTGTATCCCTTCATTTGCTGGATAGTAATAAAGGAAGGACTTGGGCAATTTCTCTGGTGGACGTAGCCCACACTGGGTGAACCATGCATATCTATGTCTATTGTATTGTGTATCTTCTATGTTTTATTTCCGTATTTGTTTTATTGTATTGCTCCGCGATCCTGTTTTTCTAACAGTTGCACACAAGTTCTCTGGATGATGAAGACACTAAAGGATAAAAAGGTAGAATATGATCAACCAATCTTTATCATCTGTGACAACACAAGTGAAATCAACATTTCAAAGAATCATGTTATGCACTCAAAGACGAAGCATATTCCCATAAAATACCACTTCTTAAGAGAACATATAGTCGAGCAAAGTGTCAAGTTGAAATACATTACCACCAAAGAACAAGTTGCAAATACTTTTGCTAAACCCCTTCCCATAGACACATTTGAATAACTCATAAAGAAGTTGGGAGTGATATCCCTCTCATCTCGTCAATAAAGGGAAGCACAATCTAAGGGGGAGCAACCCGTTTCCATTGATGCCAAAGGGGGAGAAGTTGGAGAAAGATGAATAAATTGTAGATAGTGGGAGTTTTAAATAATTGACTAAGGCTTGTCATCAATGACAAAGAGGGAGAAGTTGCAGATAAAGGAAGAAATTGTAGACAATTGGAGTATTACAGAATTGACTAAGGGTTTTCATCAATGACAAAGGGGGATATTTTTGGAAATATTTTTGTCATTGATGTTAAAGACAGGGGGAGACTACAAATGTCCAAGATAAATATTGCAAGATGGAGATTGTTGGAAATGTTATTTTTGGATTTTTGATGCTCAGTTTGGTTACCCTATCTTTGAAGGCCTTTTTACTTTAAATACCTAGCTCAATTGGGAGCATAAGATATATGGTTGAAAAATTTATTCCGAGACCTTTTCAGTGGTATATGGAACTCTCTTTAACTACACAAACATGAGGAGATATGAAATATTGGGTTAGGTCGGCCCAACCAATTTTACAAGCCATCCCCATAACTGAACACAAAAACACTATAAATACAGGATAAATGTGTGCATTTTAAGAGTAGCTAAGAAATAAGAGAAAGTACAAGTGCACGTAAGAGATCCGAGGTGCACAAGAGGAGCTAGAGAATATTATTTGGGTCTAAAGATGCACAAGATGAGTTTTCTTGGAGTTGTAAGGGTGTGATATGAAGGGATAAGGTCTATGATGTTGCAAAATGCATTGTTTTTAGGTTGTGATGGTTCAATATGGAATTATATTATGGGAATGATGCTATGAGGTTCACTATGGCATGAAGACTAAATCTGACTAGGGTTTCAAGCTATGTTTAGGGTACGAAGCAAGTAGGGGCACTAGAGAATGAAAGTTAAGGGTATGATGATGTTGTGAAATGCATGAGGTATGAAGCATGCATGTGAAGCCAAAATTATTCTATGTATGAAGATCTTAGATTGGTACCTATACAGGTTTTACTGAGTTGGTACTCAACTGTCTCTAGTGGCTTGGTGCCTACACAATATTTTACTGAGTTGGTGCTAGTAGGTTGGTTCCTACAAGCTTTCTAATATTAGGTTGGTTCCTACATACAATTATATAGATAAGTTTTTGTGGTTTTCTCCCACAACGACTTCCAAATTAAACTTTGTGTACTGCGATTTTATTTTACATGCATTTACTATTTTAAAGTTAATGAATTATTGATAAATGCTCATTTAAAGTAAAAAGTATTTTATATTGATTCACCCCCCTCTCAGTATAAGCATAAGTGCAACAATGGTTATAAGAGTGGGTTCCTTCGGAAACAATCTAACCACTGGAAGGTAGATATTGGGACCACACATGGCCAATCAATAATGCTTCTCCACCAACAAGGCTCCATTGTTTGATGAAAAAAACTAGGCTTTATGGAGCATAATGATGCGAACATATCTAATGGCCCTTGGGTTTGATATTTGGGGATCAGTCGTGATTGGTTACACAACCCCAACAAATCCACCAACAAGTGCAAACAAGAAGAATTATTAGAACATCTTGTGTGGTATATCGGATTCCGATTTTGTCAAGGTGATTCATTGCGGATTGACAAAAGAAATTTGGGACAAGCTTCAAAATATCTATGAAGGCAGTGACAAGGTTAAGGAAAAGCTCCAAACTCATAGAAGACAGTTTGAGAGCCTGGAAATGAAAGATGAAGATAATGTTGCATCCTATCTTCTCTGTGTTGATGAAATTGTCAACATTGTCAGAGGACTTGGTAAAAAGGTTGAAGAACCGATGATTGTAAAAAAAATGTTAAGGTCACTCCCCTTAAGATTTGATGCCAAAGTTTCTGGCATTGAAGAAATGAAGTATCTTGAGTCAATAACAATGGATGAATTGCATGGGATTCTCACTGCATATGAGATGATGATAGAAAAATAAAATCCAACACTGAAGGAAGTAGATTTCAAAACATTAAAGAAGACAAAAGGATAGAAATCATGTGATTGTTCCATCCTTGAATCAGATACGGAAGAAACACAATTCACGAGAAAGCTAAAAAGAGGATATAGCAAATACAAAGGTAAGCTACCCTTCAAATGTTTAAATTGTGGTAGAATAGGACTTTTTTAGCTAAATGTTCATATGCAAAAAGGGAAGATAATGATGAAGAAGAACATAACAATAAAAGCAAACCTTATAAACACAAAAAAGAAAAATATACTAAGAAGACAAGTTTTTACTCAAAAAATGATAGTAGCTCGTCTGAAGAAAGTGATGGCTATGTTTATGATATTAACAAAAAACAATTTCTCTTCAAGGCCATGGATACTAAGTCTACTAATACAAAAAATGAAGACAATTAGAAAGAAAAATCAGATTAAGAAAAAGAAGACATTGATGAGGAAGTGAATCTTGAAGCATAACTTGTTAGTGCCTTAGAATAAATATATAGATTGAAGGGAAATGATAAAAAGAAAAAAGAGAGATTGAAAAAATATGAAAAGAAGCATCATGATTTTGATGAAATATAAAAAAAACATTCATCATCTTGAAGAATCAATTAGAAGAGGCAAAAAAGATAGAAGAAGTGGTGAGAAGCCATTTGAAAGAAAATGAAGAAAATTGCAAGAAGCTAGAGGTTGGAATCATTTCCTTAAGAAAGGAACTAAAGAAAACAATTGATTGGTTGAGTAGAAGCTTGACGTTTGGAAAAAGTATTGAAATACTAGATAATATTCTCAGTTACCAAAGGTTAGTATTCTTCAAGACAGGTCTTGGCTACAACGAAAAATAAAAGACCCTCGAGGGTGATGCAAGCACTAAGGTCACAAAGCCATTAGAAAAGAAAAATGAAGAAAATACTTAAAGCTACTCTAATATTCTCAAAGGCTCCATCAAGAATGAAAGCAACAGTAGGAAAGAAAATGATGATCAACAGAAACCCGTTTTTTCTCACAAGAACAAGAAGAATGAGTTTAGAAGAGCTTCTCCACGTCTTTCACAACCCGGTACCAAAATCTCTTTCTTGGATATTGTTTTTCTTGCAATAATTTTGGTCATAAAGCACTAGATTGTAGAGCTTATGTAGGAAGTGATCACGTGAGAGATATAAATAGAGTTTCTTATAAGACCTCAAAGAATGATTATGTGAGCAACAAAACCAGAAGTTCTCATGGGTTTGTTGATAGAAATTACAATTCATTCTCTCTCTTACTTTATTACAATACTGAATGTTATAAGTGCAATAACTATAGGCACATAGCATGTGACTGTAGAAGCAACATAACAAAGTCTCCTAAACAAAATAGGGAAGAATATGTTCTTACCAAGCATAGAGAAAAATACCCAAAGGTGTGGAAAAGGAAGTAAGAAGAACCAAAGAAGGAAGAATTTGGACTTGCAATGTATGCTCAATACAAAGGAAGCCAATGGTACATTGATAGTGGATGTTCAAAACACATGACAAGGGGTCAAAACAAATTTCTCACCCTAAAGGAAGAAAAAAATAACGTTATCTTTGGGGATAATGCTTCTGCAAGGATACTTGGAAAATGTGCCATTAGTCTTGATAATGGAAAGACTAAAACACTAAGTGTATTGTATGTTTAAGGTTTAAAACACAATATTCTAAATGTTAGACAAATTTGTGATCAAGGTTACAACCTCACATTTCATTCTAAAGGATGTGAGATAAGGAAAACAAGTTCAGTACGATTAATGATAAATCTAAATAGAACCCCAAGAAATGTAATATGCTCTTAGTGAAGTAAAAGGAGAAAAATGTTGTATGGGACAAGTAAACAAAAACTGATTATGGCATAGAAGTATGGGTCATATAAAATTTGACAATCTAGTAAAACTCAACAAGACACAATCAATAATAGATATTCCAAGGATATTAAAATCTATTGACACTAATTGCAGGCCATGTCATAATGGGAAGCTGTTGAGAGTTAGTTTCAAAACAAAAGAGTACTCAACATCAAATCCATTGGAACTTTGTTTGACACACAGACCTCTATGGGCTAACAAGAACACAAACTTTATAAGATGAGAGTTATTTTATGTTGCTTATTAATGATTACACAAGAATGACATGGATTACATTTCTTAAAGAAAAATCCAAAGCATTTGAGAAGTTTAAAGCTTTCAAATCCCTAGTTGAAAATGATATTTATTTAAAAATCAAGTGCTTAAGATAAGACAAAGGTGGTGAGTTTACCTCTAATGAATTGGATGAATTCTGTGAGAATCATGGAATCAAGAGACATTTTTCGACAACAAGAAATCCACAAAAAAATGGAGTTGTAGAAAGGAAGAACATAAATGTACAAGAAATGTCTAGAGAAATGTTGAATGAAGCCATACTACCAGACATCTTTTGGAGAGAAGCAATTAACACAACAATGTACATTTTGAATAGAAAACAAATTAGAGTGAACAACAACAAGATACCTTATGAATTATCGGAAGGTAGACTAGCTATAGTAAAAAACTTCAAAGTATTTGGGATCAAGTGATATATAAAGAGAAATAAATATAATTTAGGCGAGTTTGATTCTAGAAGAGATGAAGGTATCTTTCTTGTCTATGCATCTAGAAGCAAGGCCTACAAATGCTACAATAGAAGACTACAGAAGGTTGTAGATAGTATTGATGTAAGGGTGGATCAAGCAATACCTCAAAAGTAAAAGTCACTAGCAAATGGAGATCTAGAGGAGACAATCTACAAGAACGAGAAAAATAATAAGAAGAGGAAGAAGAAAATAAAGAACAATAAGAAATAGAATGCCAAGATCCAAAGACACCATCCAGATGTGTTCAAAAGGATCAACCAAAAAATAAGATACTTGGTGATATAGATATAAGAGTTCAAACTAGAAGAAGATTGAACTTTTCTTTGCTATCTAAAATAGAACCCAAGAAATTTGTACAAGCTAGTGAAGATAAACATTGAATTAATGCTATGAAAGAAGAACTAAATCAAATTGAGAAGAATGAGACATGGGAACTTGTGCCCAGATCAAAAGACAAGAATGTGATTGGCACCAAATGGATGAATGTAGAGAAGTAGTAAGAAATAAAACAAGATTGGTCTTTAAAGGGTATGCTCAAGTAGAGGGAATTGACTTTGAAAAAACCTTTGCTCCAGTTACAAGTTTAGAAGAAATTATAATGTTTTTGGCATTTTAGTGTTTCAAGAACTTCAAATTCTATGAAATGGATGTCAAGTCAGCCTTTTTAAATGAGAATTTATAAGAATAGGTATATACTAAACAACCAGAAGGATTTTAATTGTCAAAAAACAAAGATCATGTATGCATACTGAAGAAAACACTATATGGACTAAAGCAATTTCACAGAGCTTGGTATTCAAGACTTGACAAATATCTACAACAACAAGGTTTCAAAAGAGGAGTTGCATACACCAATGTTTACAAAAAAAAAGTCAATAAAATTTTGTTAATCATCGTGGTTTATGTGGATGATATCATATTTAGAAGTAATGCTGATAGAATGAGGCAAAAGTTTGCAGAAGAAATGAAAAAAAAATTTGAGATGTTCATGCTTGGATAATTTCCATTCTTTCTAGGGTTGTATATTTATCAATCCAACAAAGACATATTTATTTCTCAGACCAAATGTATTAAGTGTTGAAGAAATTCAGAATGGAAGATTGTGCACATGTCAGTACACCCATGATCACGGGATGTAAGTTGAGCAGATATGATGAATATGTTGAATTTAATGCAGCTGCAAGAGCCATTCTCTGGAGGATGGAAAAGATCCTAGCTATGGACTAGGGCCCCCAACACACTCCTGGGGTTTCTTGGTATGAGACCAAGCAGTGGGAGCCATGGCAAAAGACCCTAATGAGGGCCCTCAGTCCATGACTGGGGTTCTTGGTCTTGGACCAAGCAGTAAGTCCCTAGATGAGTCTAGGGCCCCTGGATGTGTTCGAGGGAATCCTTTCTCAGTGCTTGGATTGATCATTGGATATGTTCCTTGGTGGTTGATATAAGTCCCTAGATGTCTCTAGGGCCCTTGGATGTGTTCCAGGGAATCCTTGCTCGGTGCTTAGATTGATCCTTGGATGTGTTCCTTGGTGGTTGATATAAGTCCCTAGATATGTTCTATGGCCCCTAGATGTGTTCTAGGGAACCCTTGCCTAAATCATGGGTTGATCCTTGGTATTGTACTTTGGTGGATAAGACCCTAGATGTGTTCTAGGGCCCCCAACTGTGTTGTGGGGAAAACTGGTCTTTGATCAAGTAGATCTTGGTGTAATACCAAGATGTGTTGATGTGTGATCATTTTCCTCTCTCTCGGGATGGTCCATGAGTGTTAGGTAGCCAGAGAGGTAGTAGTGGGGGCCCAAAGGGCCCATAGTGATAATAGTGGAGGTCATTCGATGTAAGGTGGACTAGGTCCACTATATTATTAAATAAGACCCACTATGATAATTAGATATAATAAATGTAAGATGACTTTTTAGAAGGTTCTACTTCTAGAAGATTCCTCCTCTAAAATGTTCTTAGGTGATGGTAGCACTCTATAAAGAAGTTCAAGCAATGTAATGGGATATGAAAATAAATATTGTATTTGGAGCTGAAGCTCAATAGGAGGATGCCCCCTCGAAGAGGCAAGTGAACATGAGAGGATCTCTTCCATAATATGATCCATTGTATGGTGTTGCCCTACCTCAAGGGTTTGGTAATAATAAAGTGTGATTTTTTCTATCTTGCTTTGTGGATCTATTGTGTATTCAGTATTTGTGGTGATTGCATTTGTAGATCTATTCAAGTTCTTAACAAGTGGTATCAGAGCACTTTCCTTGGCAGACATTGTGGGCAAATATTTTTTATTTTTGCATTTTTTTTTCGGAAAAGAAAAAAGAGGATCGCGACATTCTAGAAATTTTCGGTATATTTCTGTGCAAAATTTTCAGAAACAGGTTGTATACCTAAGTTCATCTCAGAAAAACACCCAAGTTGAAAAACAAAATCGTCTGAAACGGAGTTCGAGAAGTCAAGATATTGAAGTTTTAAAATCCATATTTTTTCAGGGTTTTTTCTGCGGACGACGACGCGATTTTTTTATTATTTCTGTAGCAGTTGGAGGCCGAATTTGCCCAAACAAATTGCATATATGAGTTCCTTTCAAAATTTCACTCAATTTCAAAAAACAAATCAGTCGAAACGAAGTCCGGGAAGTGAAGTTATGAACATTTTAAATTCAACAGTTTTTTAGAGTTCTTCCAGAAAAAACCGCGATTTTCTGCCTAACTTATTGTTCTATTTTTGAGATTTTTTCATGACAGTTGCGGGACTGAAGAGTTCATAGGGTGATCAGATGGTTATTTCCTCTCAAACCCTCAAAGAAATTCTACAAATTACTGAAACATTCAAATCTCAATTGTATGACACATTGGATGTCAAATTGGATGGCCTCACAAACTACCTCAATGATAGTTTTCGTAGTATTTAAGATTCATTGGATAGCATGCAGGAGGGATTTCTTATGGAGGACATCAGGGATGAATATAATCAAGAAATATATGCTTGGTATGATTTTGAGGCCGATTGTGATGATTGGTATATGGATAGTTGTCATTTTTGGGATGACAACCACTTTCATATTTTAGTTGATGACTCTAATCCTCCTTCTGTAGAGAGCATCAATGTGACAAATCGAGAGCCAATGATTATTACTAGTGTCCATCCTACATATTCTACAGTGATATTATTCCTTCCAGATTCTGCCACGATCATTTTCCACTATGTGGATGGATATTCTTATTTGGATCCACATGACAAGTGTCAGTCTTTGGAGCATCATTTTGAGTTGGTTATTGGGTTCCAAAATCTTCCACGAGGAGTTCATTTGGACATGGGACTCGGGCTTACAATGGTGGTTGGACTACTTCAGCATGGTGGCTTTCCTTTCTACATGGGACTTTGGTTCTCCAGTCTTGTTCAGCATTATGGTCCACAATTATCCATGGGACCCTGGTATATGGTTGTACATCAAGTGTTGATGACAACGCTTTCATAAGGGGATGGAATGTTAGGTAGCTAGAGACGTAGTAGTGGGGGCCCAGAGGCCCCATAGTGATAATAGTGGAGGTCATTCATTGTAAAGTGGACTAGGTCCACTATATTATTAAATAAGGCCCACTATGGTAGTTAGATATAATAAATTGGTAGTTAGATATAATAAATGTAAGAGGACTTCTTAGAAGGTTCCACTTCTAGAAGATTCCTCCTTTAGAATGTTCTTAAGTGATGGTAGCACTATATAAAGAGGTTCAAGCAATGTAATGAGATATGAAAAGAAATATTGTGTTTGGAGATGAAGCTCAATAGAAGGATGCCCCCTCGAAGAGGCAAGTGAACAGGAGAGGATCTCTTCCATAATAGGATCCATTGTATGGTGTTGCCCTACCTCAAGGGTTTGGTAATAATAAAGTGTGGTTTCTTCTATCTTTCTTTGTGGATCTATTGTGTATTCAGTATTTGTGGTGATTGCATTGTAGATCTATTCAGATTCTTAACAATGAGACCTAGGAGTGCCTATGAATATGGACATATTGTTGATGTGCCCTCTTATGCAATGATGATAAAGTTTATATGTCATTATGAGACTCATGTGGACATGTTTTGCCATTATGAATGCCCCTTGACTTTGTCCTAACAAGTACCCCTTGTTGTTTTGTTTTTCCTCTTGTTTTATGTGATTGGGGTTTTAATTTATGTGATTAAGGTTTTATGTTATGTGATTGGGGTTTTATGTATTTAGGGTTTTTATAATTAATATTAATATTAATTGACATTTTAATTAATATTTATATTAATTAAAAGTCAATATTTAATTATAATTTTTAATTTCCCTAACCCCTCTCCCTAACTATAAATAAGACCCTACCCCCTATCATTCTACTACACACATTACACTCTCACTCATCTCACTTCTATTGTTGCGGCTACCTCAGTGACATACTTTCTCTTGGTGTTGGAGCGACCCCTCCTTTGATTCTTTGTTTCAGATCTGAAGATGATTCACTTGAGCATTGATTGGTTGGGAGCCACCTCTAGTAATTTTTTGTTGTTGTTGATGAGGGCCGGATCTCCTGACTTGTTGTTTTCCCTCTTCCCTAGCTGTCGATCTGCTTAAGAGAGAGAGCCACGGACCTGAGGGAAGGTGCCGCAACCTCTCTTCTTGGCTACCATATCATTTAAGAGAGCCACAGACCTAAAAGGAAGGTGCCACGACCTCTCCTTTAACTATCGTTCCCTGTGCTAAAGCTTTTGTGGGAGTTCTTCTTCTTGTTTTCACTCTTATGGAGGTTTTTCTGTCATGAAGTGTTTGTTGCTCCTTGTTGAAGAGTGTTTGCTATCCTTACTAAAGGGTTTGTTATGCTCGTTGAAGAGTTTTTTTTGCTCCGTGTTGAAGGGTTTTCTATGATTGTTGAAGAGTGTTTTCTATCCTTATTAAAGGGTTTCTTTGTCTCTGTGTTGAAGGGGTTTTGCTATCCTTGTTGTGGAGGTCTTGCTTGTGAAGTTGTTGTTGTATCCTTTGATAAAAGTTAACTTTCCAAACTTGTTGTTGTTGATTTCTCTAGTCTCAGTTGTGGATAGAAGCTAAGTATTCTTCTCCAGCGTTACTTGTGGTTTTTCCTTTGTCAAGTTGTCTACATGTCCATATGATAAGAGATCAAAACCCTAGAGGTTTGATCCATGAACCTTAATCTAATTTTTTCTAAGCATATAAAAGAGGACCACATCCACACATGTGGTAGGTACATTCTTCATTGGCTAAGAGGTAAGCTAAGATTTGTTTTTCTGCACTCAGAAAATTTGTTTATGTTCATAATTTTAATTTCATGCATATAGATCTATTTATATCTTGGTTTAATGTGATGATCTAAAATTGTATTAGTGAACATAATTTAAAAGAATACCATTGTTTTACTCTTTCCCTAAAATCTAACATGGTATCAGAGCATAGGGCGTGAAAAGAGATCTTTAGTGACAAACTCTTGAGCCTATGTAGATCCATTTCTAAGGGAATGTTCTTGTAGATCAATAGTAAGTTTGTTTCATCCTATTTACAATATGACTCCTTCATTTAGACTCTAGAATCTAACCTGTTTTAACGCTGAGGCAACCACTGGTCCAAGTCAAATCTGAAAGTAGTGAACAATAGATCTGGGTTGTTTATAGGAGCTGGTCTTTACCAACAATTTTTTTTTAGCCCTACTATGACCAATCCATTTGTAGATTCAAGCCACTTCTTGAGACATAAGGGCAGTCCTTGAACCTCAAAATCAAGCACATACATTATGACTAAGTATGAAAATCCCTGCCTTCCAAGGTGAAGGGATTGGATTGGACTTGAATTGTAGATTCCAAACTGGCGAAGGCTAATTACTGTACATTGTTGTTTTTTATTCAGATCCGTTTAGGGCTTCTGGTTTCTGAAGGGGGACTCCTAGTAATCCTCTAGTTTACCCATAGTTATCTGATGACTTTCAAGCCATTTCTCCTTTCCTTTGACTGCAAAATAAATGATGACACTTACCCCCAGTAATCCATCTCACTTCTGAGCTAGGCCAAGCTAGTTGAAGATCTAATACATAATGCTTGGGAATGTAACCACC
>JASDQU010817606.1:0-11529 GCA_032191745.1 Picea mariana
GAACATTTAAGTGGGGTAAAACGAGGTTGCCCCCTCGAAGAGGCTTATTATCTGAAATTATCTCTTTTTCAAGGCGTTGAGCAGTTTTCCTGAGGTTTTTCTATGCTATATTGTTGTTTGGTTCTTAACATTCTTTTCCCCACTTTGCAACCACAAAGCTCTGTTCTTTAGTCTCCACTCTGCTTCTTTTGATTACAAGAGTTGCCTTCTCTTATTTTCTATAACTAGTAGAGCCTCTTTTGATTCAATAGAGGTATAACCATCTCCCTCTGAGTCATATATAGATTGTAAGGTAGCTTCTGTGTTTAGGAGATCCTACTCATCCTATTGTTTCTTCTTTCGAGCCCATGCAATTATGCACCTTTTTAGATTTTTTACATTTGATGCAAACTGAAACACAACTCAATATTCCTGATTAATGGGGATCCATTTCTCATTTACTAAGGTGATGAAATCCTCCTCTTTCACTAAGTTGGGTTGACTCCACCGAATTGTGGAGGGAAATTTTCTTCGATGGGCTCACCACATCCCTACAGTTAAAAGAGAGCACTTTCATTTAGGAACCCCCTATGGGGTTTTCATTACTCTAATGGCCCCAATAATAGAGAGTTTTCAACCAGCTACCATGTCCAAGGTTGCCCTGGATTGTGCTTTTGAAAGGTATGATATTCTCCCCCTACCCTTTCCACTAGAAATTGGGATTGGGTTCAGACCCAGACCTTCCATATTTTGGATTACTTCCCCGAGGACTACAATGTGTCTATTTCTCAATTGATAGGCCATGATTTCTTCCTCTGATTATTTTGAAGATTCATGGGTCGATCTATATATGGGAGTGGGGATTGGGACTAGGATAGGGACCAAGGATATATTTTCCAAGGGGGGATCAAAGGGTAAGAGGGAAAATCATTCAGGGGATTCCGAAGAAACAGGAAAATTCTTTAAGGGTCCTACCCAATTTTTACCTAAGAATGATAAAGACCGAAAAAAAAAACTTAAAGAAGGAGAGAAACAAGGTGACATACTCAAATGGGAGGTGATGGCCCGTTGGAGGAACCTTGTTTTTGATCTGGTTTTCTCTGGAATGCCACTATCAGAGCTCAAAATTGAACTGAGGGTGAGGAAGAGACCACAACTCGATATTAAGGATATTTCTTGGAAATATGATGCATTACACACTCTACACATGTCCCTTCCCTTCCTTGTTTCATCAAGGGAGTTGTTGAGGCCTACTCAAGTTGATCAAATCCCCTCTTTTTCTGTGAATGCATTGAAAAACCTTTCTCCTTACCCCGCATCGGGAGATTACAATTGATGGAATTGTGACCATGTTTGTGGCATCTGTGACACCTGAAGGGGATGCCTTCATAGTCCATCTTCTACATAAATGATATTTCTCCCCAATTCAATTCTATTTCCTCCACCAAACCCTTTCTGATGTTGAGAGATACTAAGATACGAGCCATCGACATTTTTTCGGTTGTGAAGAAATACATGTTTTCATCCAAATAAGTTCCTAAATAATTCATGAGACATTGGAATCCTTTTGTTGTCAACAGTTCAGCAGGAAGACCAAGTAGTCGCACCAAAATAGGAAGCTCATCAATCCTTTCATCACTAGCATCAAATAAAATTGTCCATATTTTTAGAAGAACTGATGAAGATTCGATACACCATGGGGATTTTAGCACCTTGATTACATCCACTGATCTCTGAAACCTTAGCATGAACAAACCTTTTGAAAGAGATTGGATCATGGGCACCTGGTCTAATGAGCTAGTCCAAGAATTTTTTACCCAATCCTTTAGGGTATTGAATCCATTATGGCTCCCATTTGCGTGGCCCACCACAGTCATATCCGCCATCGCCACCACTAGTGGAAGCATAATATCATCCTCAAGGGCTAATTTTTGGGGTTGCGACACCATTTTTATTCTAGACTTTTTTTCTTTTTTTGGAGGATGAATGATTTTTTCCTTCCCCCAAGACAACTTTGAATGGCAGTTGCTCTAGACCTTCCTGGTTCTCTACAGAATGAGAGGACCCCCAAGACGAAACCTTTGCGATGGTGGTATGAATAGTAGACATATATGGTGAGTTGATATAATTTGTCGAGACAAAGGATGAGAACTTACACAAATCAATCCCCAGAGAATGCCGAAATGGGGAAATTTGAGCAAGAGAAATGTGTGGATCCCATACAAGGTGAGGTTGATTCAACCAATTTACACTTCCCTCTATTAAACCTGAAACCCTTAGCAGATCAGAAAAAAAGAGAGATGTTTTGGAAAAATACCTCAAAAGGTACATCAAGAAAAAATCCCTCTTCAAATTTCCAAGCAAAATTCTACGGTTCTGAAGACAATAACCCAACAATATTCTTAGGTGGGGAAGGTGAGAAACTTCCAAAGGGCATAGCCTCAGAGCCCTGCATAGGACCCAGAGAATAAATGGGTTGGTCCGAACAAAAATAGGAGGCCCCATTGGTGAACGCGTATGACTCGTTGCTAGGTTCAGGAAGGGAAGAAGAATACTTGGCATCCACCATCCCAAATGTTGAAGAAAAAATGCCAACATCAGGCATGAAAGAGGAGCTAGTTGGCATTGTCTAGATCAGTTGTTCATCCAAAAAATCCCCGGAATGGTCCAAAAGTTCCTCCTCCCTCTAAATATCACCTAAAGTTTCCCCCATCCTGCCGCAAACCGGTTAGGATAAAACCAAAAATGGGATACTAGTAGCAAGGAAATAAAGGGTAAAATTGTCAGTCGTGTGCAGGGGCTCGTCGAATCGAGCTTCACCTATGGTTTCTGCAACTAACTCCCTCATCCCAAAAACTCCTCCACATTCCACACACACACACACACACACATAGATATCATTGAGTAATTGTTTTTAGAAGCTATGGGAGCAGGGTTCAACAGGAGGGAATCCACTGAACTCTAAAAAATCTATGATAATCCTGAAATTGTAGAAATTTTCCAAACAAGTTGTTAACTAGTGTATTTTGAGAGACTGAGAGGTTTTGATGATGAGATAGCCTTGGAATTTTTACTTAACTTCCAGAATATTCAAGAACAGGAATATGCAACAAAAATAAGGTGTTTGGAGATTAGAGTAAATGGATATTTTATTAGTAGGGTATCTAGCATACCAATGGGCCTTCCTTGGGATAAGGAAGAAAGGCAAGAGGCCACTAATTCTAAAAGGTTATTTTTCCACCCAAATGAGAGGCCCCAAGAAGATACAAATGGAATGAAAAGAGAATGTCTCCCTCATCCTTGGAAAGAAGTGGCCTATCAAATTATCAAAAATGCCATTTGTGAGGGGAGGACGAGTGTAGTCTATTCTTATCATTTCAGCCTCCTTCACCGTCAAAGGCATCGCTATAATCAAGAACCAACCAACAACCTCAGTGTCCCTTACTTCCTACTTCAATCCCTAAAGGAAATGATTACCAAGGTGAAAAAGGGGAAACATGAGTTCTTAGCCCACCATGGAGTTATCAAGTTGATAGTATCATATGTCTTATGGAATCTGAAACACATAGTTTTGTGGGATGACTTTGTAGACATGGACCAGCAAGAATTCTTGGAGGTAAAGGTAGAAATGAGTCAGCATAGTCAAGAGAAGGTTGATAAACCTAATAAGGAAAGCATAATTAGGTCCCAAAGACAACAAAAAAAATGAAACTAAAGGTGGAAAAAGAGGACAAGGAAGTGGTTGACACTCTGACAACATTAAAAACCCCATCTATCATCCCATTGAAGATTGCAAGCGATGAACATGTTCAACCTAGGAGAAGGAGGTACTACAAGATTAGAAAATTTTAGAAGTAGGGGAGTCCAAAGTTGATTACTCCCCTCTCCACTCCAATAAAAAAATGAGGAAGTAAAGGACTCCCCTAGTCCAGAAAAATTGCAGAAATCTAAAGGAAAAATAACAACCCTAGAAGAAAAGCCATCAACAATATAAGGGACTTCCAAGACTAAGACACAAATAAAAAAACTCCTTTATGCCACCCTACTGGAACTGGAGAAGTCCAAGGTTGAAGCCATAAACTGGAAGAGAATGGTAGAAAGCAGCAAAGGGAAGCAAAAGGAAGAAGCCCCTGAAGAAATGGAAAGATAACTTCAATAACTGCAAGAGAAATTTTAGATAACGACCATGCAAAAAGTGGAATACAATAAAAAACTAAAGGTGTAAAATTAGAAATTGAAACAATGATTAGATGAATCCAAGAGGGAGTTGGTTTCAAAAAATGAAATAATAAAGATCATGGAAGCTTTCCTGGAGACCATAGCCAAAGTATTCTTGGAGATGTTGGAATGTAGGCAGCCTGCTAGAGTATATGCCTTGTTCCTCAAGGAGCAATGGCATAAGAATCAAATTGCAAATTTGGTCCAAATAGTGAGATATAACCTAGACACACCTAAGGATTTCATGGATGCCTACCAAAACCTAAGCATGGAAGAGAAGACAAGGATGTGTGAGTTCTACTTGCACAATATGGTCCTCCCACACCCCTACAAATGGAACCCAAATCCATATGTAGGGTATGTTCAAATTATGGCTCTTGCATATTGGTTAAGACATGAATAATTGAGGGTATCAGAGTTAAATAAGTATAAGGAGGATGAATTTTAGAGTCCACTATGGATTAGAGCTGAAGTAGTAAGGCCAAGAGAGGTCATATCTAGTCATAACATCCTTTCCACAAACAAGGAGATATCTCCAATATGGAAAACCAAACAAATAGAAGTAATGGAACACCTAGAGGACTCATTGAGGCTCTTGGGTGAGGATGCAACAGAACCTTTCAAGTTTCCATAGGAGATGGCACTCCTTTCCTCACAACCTGCAGATTAGAGAATTCTTCAAATTCTCTACAGATTGCCTTTCTTATAACACCTTGGTGCAAGGTGTTGGTTGTGAAGCCTGATTATCTTCCTAATTCAGAGGTCTTGTTTCAGTTGTGTTTGGATCCCATTTCCTAATGGGATGTGTGGGGAGGATTTTCCCCCCCATATATGTCACCCTGGGGGGAGTGATAATCTTTTGTATCCTCCCCTCGCAGGGGTTCGGGGGCAGTGCCCCTAAGGATAAATATTTTGGAAAATTGCTTTGTAAAATATTATAATTTCATAGTCAATCTGGATCATTCATTATAAGGTCGCAGATCTGATGGTAGAAGTTAAGTTATGGTTTTTCTCCCTGAAGACAACCCTCTTTATGTATGAGGGAATTTTATTGTGGTGGTGTATGTGAGGGAATATTGTATTCTGAGAGAGGAGATTGTGAGAAAACAAGAGTAAGTTACAGTGGGTTTGTTGTAGGTAGTATCCCTTCATTTGTGGGATAATAATAAAGGAAGGACTAGCAATTTCCTTGGTGTACATAGCCCACATTGCGTGAACCACTTATATCTGTTTCTCTATTGTATTATGCATCTTTTGTGTTTCATTTATGTATCTATTTTATTTTATTTCTCTGCAATTATCATTTTCTAACAATTGGTATCAGAGCAAAAGGTAACTCGCAAGAAAAGAGGGTTCCTGGTTCGAGTGGGAGCAATGGCGAAAGAGGGAAATTTTAGGGTCGAGAAATTTAACGACTAAAACTACCATTTATGGAAGATGCAAATGGAATACTATTTATATCAGAAGGATCTCTTCCTACCATTGGGAGGAAAAGCAATGCAGTCGGTGAGTATCAAGGACGAAGAATGGGAGGTTCTTGACATAAAGGCACTAGGAATGATACGACTATGTCTGGCAGTGTCGGTGACCTTCAACATTTCAAAAGAAAATACAATAGAGGATCTGATGAAGGAATTGGCTAAACTATATGAAAATCCCTCGGCCTCCAACAAGGTATTTCTAATGAAGTGATTACTTAATATGAAGATGTCAGAAGGTGGGTTTGTTGTCGATCATTTAAATGAATTTAATGCGGTTACTAATGAACTAAGTTATGTATGAATGAAATTTGATGATGAGGTTAGGGCTCCTCTAATCTTGTGCTCATTTCTAGAAAGTTGGAACGGATTGGTCATGGTTGTAAGTAACTCTGTCTCTTGTTCAAACACTCAGATATTTGATGATGTTGTTGGTGTTATCCTTGGCGAGGAAATATGATGGAAAAGCACATGTGAGACATCAGGTGATGCATTGATCATGGAGAACAATTTGACTCCTACATTGTTGAGCATTGCGTCGGTAATATTGGATTTCAACACAACAATGAGGTTATGGATTTATAGAAACATCAATCGGGTGTTATGTTGGTCAATGCATCTTATTTGTGACAAATTGTGTTACTCAAAGAGGAGGCAGGTGTATTCATTGGGTAAGTGGGTGGAAAATTTGAAGTTGTGCAATGATATACAATTAAGAGTTGTCACGGGTGTTATATGCGCATTCATAGGTGGAGTAGAAAAAACTCATGTGGAAGATGCATCTTTGGTTCCTTGGTTAGATGTGGAAAAAGGAGATGAAAAGAAGACCTTTCATTGTGACCTCATTATTATCAAGTGTTTCTTTATGGAAGAGTTCACTAAATGTGGAGTGACTGTGAAGTACTCTAATGGTGAACAAGCTTAGGTTCTCATGGATTGTAATAATAGGGAGAAATTTATGAATATGTGCACATTGATTGATTGCGTAGCAAGGAACCATTCAAGTTCATTGAAATCGTATAATGGTAAGAATAAAGTCCACATTCGTGGGTGGAAGGAGTCTATCCAACATTGTGCAAAAAGTGGGTATCCACCCATTTACGAACTCAAATTAGAGCATGTAACTGTAAATGGCCCCTAAGTCAAGTCTTAAAACTTATAAAAGGTTCCATTTACATTACTCTGCCACTGTTATTTTCTTATTTATCAATACCGAATTTATGTAATATATTTTCAATTGAAGAATTGAGTATTACATGGCATTCATTAAATTTTGCTTACAAGGTACATAAAATACACTTAGAACCATGTAGTCACTTCAATAACAAAATAAATTAATAATGTTATTTTATTTTTAAACTTATTTATATATAAAAACTATATATATAAAATAATTTTTATAAATCAAGTTTGTATTCTTGTAATGGAAATGTAGAGGAAAACGATTTCATCATTATTATTGAGTACTTATATCAATTCGTAGTACATTAAACCTTATAACAATAAATTGATTATAATATCAATATTATTAATATTGATGTTAAAGAGGTAACGTTTTATTTGTTTTGGTATTACAGGTTTTTTTTTTAAATAATAATTTATATATAATTAAAAAATTAATTGATTAAAATTAATTAACTTAATAGATTAAACTATAATAATTGTAATATGTTTTTTTATATTGTATATATTTTCAAAGATAGTCATAATATTGTTTGAACTTTCTACATAATTTTTTTTTTAAATTATGCCATATTTATTCTTTAAATTATTTTTTATATGATTAATGTTAAGGTATAAATAAAATATGGTATATAATAATAAATGAAATTTAATTTGAAAAAACATAATTAGTAATGGTTTTATATAACTTAATATTTTTATAAACATAATTTTATATAGGATTTTTTCTATTTAACATGATTTTTTTTCAAGTGATAAAAAAAATATGGCATATAATAATAATTAAAATTTAATTTGAAAAAACATCATTAGTTATATTTTTATATAAGTCAATACTTTCATAAGCATAATTCTATTTTGGAGTTTTTTCTTTTAACACTGTGTTTTTTCAAGGTAACATAAACAAAATATGGCATATGAAAATAAATCAAATTAATTAGTTTAATGGATGAAAATAGAATAATTGCAATTTGTTCCTTTTAATTATTTTTCATATGATCAATGTAGTAGTATAAACAAAATATGACATATAACAACAAATGAAATTTAATTTGAAGACGTGTCATTAGTCATGAATTTATATAGGTCAATATTTTCAGGAGTTGAATCCTATGTCCAAGTATTGCTATTAACACTTTTTTTTTCAAGTGACATAAAATAAATATGGCATATGAAAATAAATGAAATTGAATTTGAAGAAACATCATTAGTACACAAGTAAATATTTTCATGAGTAGAATTCTACGATAGAGTTTTGTTATTCAAGAAGTACTTTTTTCAAGGTGATATTCTAGAGGAAACCTTTAAGGCACTTCCCCTCATTCCAATGATGTTCCCCAGGGTAAACCCTAGATTCTCCAAGGCACAAAGGCTAGGTCAATAACTCTTGAATAGATCATATATAGTTCATCGACAATCATCTCATTAAGAGAAAATATGTCACAAAGTCGGATTAAATCCTGGGTGGGAAGAGTGCAATTTTTCCTCACAACCAATTGATTGTTATTCAACAAATATTATCCAAAAATAATAAATAAATCACAATTGAGAGTTACCACATATTATACAGACATAATAAATAAATACAACTTAGGGAGTTTGTCACATATGCAACCCCTTGATCACCACATTGAAGAGATATAGTATTTTTTTGTGATTTTATTTGACTCAACCTCTTTTGGATACCTTGAATCATTCTCATCAAATTCTAAACTCATTATGTCCTTGAAAGACCACACACAACCCCCTTTTCGCTTGCATTTAGTCCTTCTTCCACACACACACACACAAACGTGCACATGTGCATGCACATTAGACCATTAGTTCTATTCAAATATTGGCCTATCAAACCCATTTGAAGAATCAACTATCAATCGTTTTCAAATTTCCTACCTTATTTTCAAAGGAAAACATATCAAGCTTCGCTTTCTTCGAAATTGGCAATCAACCACATTTCAAAATCATGCCCAATTTGAAAGGAAAAGCTATCAAACCTTCTTCAAAATTGGCCATTCCCTACATTTAGAAGTTGTGCCTAAGTTGAAGGAGAAAGGCCATTAATCCTTCTTCAAAATTTTCCATTAGCCACATTTCAAAGTTGTGCTTGATTCAAATGGAAAAGTCATCAAGTGTTCATCAAAATTGACCATCTACCATATTTCGATATTGTGCTCGATTCGAACGAAAAATGGAATGGGTGACAATCTTGAGGACGTCTGAATTAAAATTGGAAGGTTGGTTGAGAAAGCAATGATGAATGTCGTACTGTCGAGAGGAAGACACTGTCAATGCCCAACTCTTCCACTTCCAACACCATAAGAAGACATGATTGTTGGGGATGACGAACGCAGCCTTGGAATTTAGGCCACCATGTCCACACAAAATAACTATAATTCCAAAGAGATAGATATATGGGAATGAAGAGTCTTGTTCACGTGAGAAATAACAGAAGTGGGGGAGCGGATCTGGAGGGTCTTATTTGCACGAGCAAGCTGGAGAGCAGAGCAAGTGAACATGGGGAAAACCTAACCAAGTACGAAAGAGGGAGGGACTTTCCCATCCACGACTACGACCACTCAAGGGAATGATGGCAAGAGAGCAGAGGCGAAATCATGTCAAGAGCGACAAGGAAGAGGACATACGCTGAGAGTAAAGGTTGTGAGGAGCATGACGGAACAAGAAAGGGGGAGGGACTGTATAAGAAGACCCAAAGCACATGAGGAATGACAAGTGGTGCAGGAGCAGGACGTGGACCCTAGTGCACAATAAAGACATGGACATGGACATGGACACAAGGGGGCAGGGGATGAGGAGAGACAAGGACTAGGAGATGGAGTAAGGGGCCCAAGAATCATTCAAACAAAGGTACCCAAGCCATTTGATCCAAGGTCGTCATGGAGATCTGCAATAATGTTTAAGTGTCAGAGTATGTGCCACGAGTCTCACATCCATGGGGAGGGTGTTGAGGCGAAGGTGTCTAATGGTATAGGGGGTTGAGGCGAAGGTGTCTAATGGTATTTTTTTTTTGAGTCCCCTAGTACAATGAGAGTACTCATGCCTTATATTTCACATCGATGAGGCCACGAAATAGAGTGTATGCTTCCACTTTAATTAAATAAAGTGTATGCTTTCACTTTATTATTTGAGGCATGGCCAAGATTTCAAAAAAAAAAAAAAGTCAATTTTGTTTTCTCTCCCAGGCCATATAGCACTCTTCCAGCCTATCACCTTGCATTGTAGTAATTTGTTTTAACAAGGTTTTTTTTTAATGGTTCTCATTTAAATTTTTGTTTTTTTGAAATATGGTGCACTTGCATTAACGATTGTTTTGCACAAGAACTTTATTTTTTAATTTTTAATTTTATTTAGTTCTGTTGATTTTTTTTTAAAGAAAGGGAAGAAAAGGATGAGCATATGTTGAATCTCTCCTTGATTTTCTTAATTTTACAAAATTTAATTTAAATTTTAACTTAATGTTACAAACTTAAGAGAATTTTCATAAATTTTAAATAATTTGTAAAATTAAGAAGACAATTTCCTTTAATTTAGCAAAATTGCATTGAAATTATGTCAAATTTTAGCAAAAAATTGTGAAATTTTGTACAAATTTGAAAATTTTCATTAATGGAGGGTGGGGTTGAGAATCCACCACCACCCCGTGGCCCCTTCCTCCATGTGCAAAAATTAGTAGTTTGGTTTGTCAAACTAACAATTGAAAAAATAACTTTTGTGTGTATTTGAAGGGGGAACAAAGTAGTCTCTTAAGAAATGAAAAGTGACAAATGATTCTAACTATTTCATGACCTTCCTTGAATGTGGGGTAGTGCTTTTAGAGAAGAAAAATATGCATGAGATTGGAATTGGGACTAATGGTATCAATACACATTGTGCATTCTCATCTCTTACGATGTCTTTCTTTAATAAATTGAAGAGCTTGTATGTTTTGAACTCTTAATTGTACCCTACAAAGGTGTATTTTTTTGTTTTTTTAGATTATGCTTATGATACATGTGAATCTTAGATGATATCCCTATGGTCGAGTGTGTCTTTCATGTTTTCAAGGAATTTATTATGTTGGTGCACTATTGTATAGATAACTTCAACATAGAAGTTGTTTGAGAGAATTTTTCCCTTAAGCACGCCTCATGTCATATTCACATTGACTATATTTTCATGTTCGTAATTTGATGTATTGTGGAATATATAGGAAGTAACCTTCTTTCAAATATCAATACCTTTGTAATAATTGTATATGTCATGAAAGATTATATGTTCGCCCCATTGTTGGTTATGGGAACATTATTCATCTTCACATTTTTACTCTTAACCATGGAAGTCCTTGAATGTTTCAAGAACATTTAACTTTTACATTAGAGAATACACCCAAAACTTTTTGGAAAAGTTATCAATAAATATCATGAGTAAATGTGCCAATAAATGTGGAGTTTTCATGGAGATAGAGGTTACTACGCACAAATTCTAATTGCATGCTTTCTCTCCATTATTTTTCAAATTTATCCCTATGTTGCAATGATGCCAAACATAAAATTAAAAAACCATACATCAATCAAATCATACAAGCCCCCCCCTTCTTTCTCATAAATATTCTATTGATATATCAATCAAATCATATTACTCATTAACATTATTTTGTATATGTTCTTCAAAAAAA
>JASDQU010817606.1:11549-32763 GCA_032191745.1 Picea mariana
GATTCTAACTATTTCATGACCTTCCTTGAATGTGGGGTAGTGCTTTTAGAGAAGAAAAATATGCATGAGATTGGAATTGGGACTAATGGTATCAATACACATTGTGCATTCTCATCTCTTACGATGTCTTTCTTTAATAAATTGAAGAGCTTGTATGTTTTGAACTCTTAATTGTACCCTACAAAGGTGTATTTTTTTGTTTTTTTAGATTATGCTTATGATACATGTGAATCTTAGATGATATCCCTATGGTCGAGTGTGTCTTTCATGTTTTCAAGGAATTTATTATGTTGGTGCACTATTGTATAGATAACTTCAACATAGAAGTTGTTTGAGAGAATTTTTCCCTTAAGCACGCCTCATGTCATATTCACATTGACTATATTTTCATGTTCGTAATTTGATGTATTGTGGAATATATAGGAAGTAACCTTCTTTCAAATATCAATACCTTTGTAATAATTGTATATGTCATGAAAGATTATATGTTCGCCCCATTGTTGGTTATGGGAACATTATTCATCTTCACATTTTTACTCTTAACCATGGAAGTCCTTGAATGTTTCAAGAACATTTAACTTTTACATTAGAGAATACACCCAAAACTTTTTGGAAAAGTTATCAATAAATATCATGAGTAAATGTGCCAATAAATGTGGAGTTTTCATGGAGATAGAGGTTACTACGCACAAATTCTAATTGCATGCTTTCTCTCCATTATTTTTCAAATTTATCCCTATGTTGCAATGATGCCAAACATAAAATTAAAAAACCATACATCAATCAAATCATACAAGCCCCCCCCTTCTTTCTCATAAATATTCTATTGATATATCAATCAAATCATATTACTCATTAACATTATTTTGTATATGTTCTTCAAAAAAAACCCAAATTTGTTGATGCAATCCACTCTTGAATATGTAGGTGCCCTCAACCCCCTTTTTATTTTATTTTTTATATGATGATTCCTATAAACTTTCACTAATGAGCATCCACCACCTATCAAGAGGTGGGACATTATTATGGTCATGATGCATTAACCATTGAAAAATTCCCCTTGAGGGAGTGCACTAGCCATTCTTGAGGAATCAAACCTTAGTGGTGGTTGTAACAATGCCTCATTTTCATTGAACCAACTCAAGTCTCATGGATTTTTTTATTAATCTATGTTTGCTTAATATAATTTTTTTTTAGTTATACCATTTTGGGTTTCATTTGTGAAATTATTTTAATTTTCATCAACATTTACAATGATAGTGACTTTATTTTCTACTTTAGAAACTCCACATGTTTGATTAATGAAGAATGCAAGAAAATTAACTCCAAAATTTCCATTATTCATCACGTTAATTTCTTTTTCTTCATGCAATTGAGTTGCAATACTTTGATTCTAGAGCCTTAGGATTACATGGATGTCAACAATGTTTTTTTTACATCCCATGATGCATTGATCATGACATGGTGGAAGGGTTTACACACAAATTCATCGCCATTCTCAAATAATGCACAAATCAAACAAAGTGAGGGACCTTTATTATTCCATTTTATTATACTTCAATTGTTGCAATGGCCTTATGTATATCTTGGAACATCAAGAATTGATGGTTTGTCACACTTATCCTGGATTCAGTTGGTCGAGCGGTCAAACTACATCTGGATATAGTCGGTTGGGTGATCAACCAGATCTCTACATTAGTTAGTTGAGTAATTGACATGCATGTCAGTCGGACAATCAACCAACAATCGAAGATAATCGAGTAGTGGATCGACCAACCTAGCAATCGTGCATCCTTGTCAAGCTGACTCGATAGTGCGGATTTGATGGAGTCAACTCTAACAATCAATGGATATATGTGGAAAAGATATTCCTGATTTCATGGAAGTTGGTTAGATATTGAGCCTATAAATAGTAGACCCCTTGGGTCATTATCATCAAGCAATCAAAGTGATATCACATGGAGATATCAAGGTCCAATATGCATTGTGATGTTATGATCACAGTGCGCCTTGCTTAAGTGTTGTAACGATGTATTTAGACACCACATTTTGTCTTTGAAATTATATTCCTCTTCGATTATCTAGAAAATATTTTGTTTGTTTTGTTACAGGTTCCACCTGTTCCCCAACATGGTATCAAAGTTGATGGTTTAAAACCTCACCTATTATCCACAAACCTTTTTTAGTCATATTTGTTGTGTGATTGACTCCGATTTGGTGGTTTGTTGATTGGAACTTATTGAAACATAACTTTCTATCAAAGATATCAGAGATGGATTCAAATATTGATCATGTTGTTATGTGGTTGTTCTAAATGAATCTAATAATGTAGTATGGACACCAGGCATAAAAACCATATTGAAGAGTAAAGGAATGTGGCAGCATATGAAGATTGGGATTCCAAATCCAAATGATCAGGAAAAGTTTGTTGTTGATGGAAATAAAAATGAGGTTGTGAGGGTCATCATGTCATATATCTCGTGGGAGATTTAATTTCACCTTAGTGGAATCGACTACCCTCATCAATTATGGAAGAAGTTGAAGTCATTTTTAGACCGAGTTTACGAGAGCCATGTCATGTATTTGGAGAAATATTTGATCTCTCTCGATCCCATTCTTTTGACATAATAGATGACTATTTGGCGTGTGTCAAAGAACTACAGTGGAAATTGGGAGAATGTGGAAAGAATTATCAGAAGAAATATGGACAACTCATCGAACTGGTGTTGATGAATTTGAGAACACCATTTGACATATTCATATCAACTTTTCGCACCAACTAGCAAGCACACAAGGAATATGGTAAGGATTACACCTCTGAATCTTTCTGTGTCCTTTTGATTACTAATCAACAGAGACACCTTGAAGAAGGCAAGCTTGGTGGTAAACATCAAGCCCACTTTCTCAAGGGAAAGAGTATGCTTCGATACCTCTACATAGATACTTGGATGCCACAACCAGAAACCTAAGGGACATATAGATGCACCCCATTGAAGTCGAATGAAGAACACATGTTAGTACTATGGAAAGACTAGACGCATGGATAAAGTATGCTATAAGAAGAGAGACTATTTGGAGTAGAATTTTAAACGCCTTAAAGAAAACGTGTCCATTTTACGTTGACCCACCGATAATTTCACCTTCCAAGTCAGAACTTCTCATGCATTTTTGTCTCATTCTATGCAGAATGAATGGGTAGTCAACTCTGGGTGCACTCATCACATGGATAAGGATGCTTTCTTGTTCACATCCTTGGATGAAGCCAAGGAGAGGAAGATTTATGTTGCTAATGACTTTGCTCTAGATATTGGTGGTCAGGGTGATGTTACCTATCGACATGGGAGAATTTTCAATGTTTATCATGTGCCAAAACTTAGTGCCAATCTGTTGTATGTTGCTAAGTTAACACGAACATGTAAGATTGTGGAATTTTGGCCAGATTGGTTCTAAGTTCGTGGTTTAAATAAAGGGAAGTTGATTGTTACTGGAGCGTTTCTTGACCCAAATGACAGTCTGTATAAATTATGTGACATGAATCGACTAGATAGTGAACTGGTTTCTTTTGTTTCTCAAATTGATGAGTGAAGTTGAACTTGGCATGAGCGACTCAAACACATGAATTTTCAAATTTTGCAATCGATGGAAACTTAGAACATGGTTGTTGGTCTACCTAAAGTGTTCCCCCCCGAAGGAGTCTATAAATGTTGTGCACTTGGAAAGCATCATATGGTACCTTTTGACTCTTGCAAAGCATGGTAAGTAGAAAACCTCTTGGAGTTGGTTTATAGTGATGTTTTTTGCATCAATCTACCTTCCCTAGTAGGTACAAGGTATATTTTCACTTTCATTGATGATATATCTCATTTCACATGGGTCTATTTTATGAAGAATAAGAACCTTGTCTTTGAAAAGTTCAAGGATTTTAGAGCATTTGTTGAAAAGCAATGTGGCCGACCCATAAAGTGCCCGAGATTAAAAAATGGTGGTGAGTATGTAAATTGGCCTTTTGAAGAATACCTGGTTCAATCTAGTATTAACTAGCAATGGTCGGTTCCTCACACACCTCGACAGAATGGTCTCGCAAAACACAAAAATCAGACTCTAGTCAAAATGGATAGATTTCTTTTGCAGACCAAAGATTTGCCTCCTCCCTTCTAGGATGAATCTGTGTATTGTGAAAAAAATATGCTCAATTGCATATTGAATTGAGTTGTACCTTCCATGACTCTAGTTTAACAATGGTGTGGAAAGAAGCCTTTAGTCAGCCATGAATCTATGTATTGTGCAAACTGTCTTCTCAATTGCATATTGAATTGAGTTGTTCCTTCCATGAATCTAGTTCAACAATGGTGTGGAAAGAAGCCTTTAGTCAGACACCTCTATGTGTTTGTATGTGTTGCTTGGGCTTATTTTTCCGATGATTGCAGAAATAAGTTGGATGCAAAGAGTCATGCTTGCATCATGATGGGATACTCTGAAGAGTCAAAATATTATTGATTGCTTGATCCTATCAAAAGGAAAATCATTATCAGAAGAAATGTATGGTTTGATGAGAAATATTATGGAATTAAGTTGTTAAATTCCTCCTTTGGATTGTTTCAGAATGATACCTTTGATTTTGTCTTTGACATTGGTTCTGCTATTCCATTTTTCAATCATTCGACTAGATAGTCAAACTATGTTCCTATTTTGACTCTATCGTTGACCTCTAAGTTGACTAGTCTGTGGATCTTTGTTTCAACTAGTCTGTCACCTTCGTCAACTGAAAACTCTTTGAATTATGATTGACCTGCTACATTGAACAATAATTCACCTATTTCTTGTCTACCCAAATGGGTTGCCAAGACAATTGAAGCTATTGGACCTGATGTCGGTGATGTTTCCTCTAGACGAAAAACTCGAAGTCAAAAGAAACATGCTAGCATTTCCTTGATGACTCGTGTACTTAAGAAACTTATTATCTTGTTGCCTACTTGGATTCTCAAGGATGGTCTAAATGGGAATAGGCTATGCAAAAAAAAAATTGATTCTTTGTCGAAGAATCACACTTGGGACTTAGTTCCCTGACTACAAGGAAAGAACATTGTGAAGTGTCGATAGATCTATAGGACCAAATTTACCTCTAAAGTTGTTTTTGAGCGACATAAATCACACCTAGTTGCAAAGGGATTTTCTCAGTAAGAATTAATTGACTACATTGATACATTTGCCCTTGTTCCATAGATGAACTCTGTTCGACCAATTCTTTCCCTTGTTGCTCGTTTTGGATGGAAAATCCATTAGATGGATGTGAAGAGTTCCTTTCTTCATGGAGAATTATCTAAATAAATTTTTATGGAACAACCACCTAGTTTTGTGATAGATTCTAACTTGGTTTGTCAACTCAAGAAGTCATTTTATGGTTTGAAGCAAGCTCCATGAGCTTGGTATGTTAAGATCGAAAGTTTCTTTCTTCAACTTGGTTTCAAACATTGTGAATCTAATCACAACTTGTATGTACTCCATACCAATGAAGACACTTTGATTGTTGTTGTATATGAAAATGACCTTCTCATTACTGAAAATAATAATGATCTCATCCTTATATTGAAGAAACAACTTTATGACTCCTTTGACATGATAGGTCTTGGTACTCTGCATTATTTTTTGGGTCTTCAAGTATTACCACTATCTGATGGATTTCTCATTTCTCAATCTAAATTTGTGATGGATCTGACACATTTTAAGATGGTTTATTGTAATCCATGTGCTACTCCTTTTCAATATGGAGTAAATCTCACCAAAACTTGTCAAACATCCGCAATCAATGCTACTCTTTATAGACAATTGTTGACAACTTTATTTATCTTACTCATAGTCAGCCTAACATTTATTTTTTGTTAGTGTGGTTTCTCAATTTATGCAAGACCCCAAAGAAAGATATAGAAAAGTAATCAAACGAATTGTTCGCTATCTTAAGGGTACCACTCATTTTGGTATCAATTATTGTCAAAGTTCAAATTCGTTGGTCGACTTCGCCAACTCTAACTGGGCTAGAAACAATGATGATCATAAGTCCACTTCTAGATATGTGTTTCACTTTAGCACTGGACCGTTGGTGTGGTTGTGTAAGAAATAGAAGGTGGTCTCCTTGTTGACTACAAAATCATAATATCATGGTGCCATTCAATAAGGTACTAAAGCAGTATGAATCCAACAACTTCTTGGTGAACTTGGCCTTCCTATTCAGACCTTGACTATAGTCTATTGTGCTAATAATAGTGTCATACAGGTTGCTGAAAATCATGTTTCTCATAGTAAGATGAAGCATGTTGAGCTCGATGCTCACTATTTGAGATAGTTGTTTCATGAGAATATTGTCTCTCTTGAATATTGAAAAGTAGATGATCAGGTTGTTGATATCTTCACTAAACCTTTAGATAACTATAGCTTTATAAATCTCTATACGATGCTTGGGATTCAGGAAGATGCAATTATGGGGGGGTGTCTTGATGAAATAATTTCACCTCATGAATCTCCAAAAATGTGTGTTGATGGGGGGGGTGTTGGAACATCAAACATTGATGGTTCATCACACCTCTCCTAGATTCAATCGATCGGGTGTTCAACCTACATTTGGATACAACTGGTCGAGCGATCGACCAAATATTTATATTATTCGGTTGAGTAGTCGACATGACTTTCAGTCAGACAATTGACTAGTTTTCGAAGATAGCCAAGCGATGGATCCACTCGCCCAACAATCAACTACAATTTGGACACATGGACAGTCGAGTCAAGCATCCTTGTCAAGTTGACTCAACAATGTGGATTTGATAACGCCAACTCTAACAACCGATCGTTATATGTAGACAATATCTTCTCAATTTCATGGAACTTGGTTAGATATCAAGGCTATAAATAACATACTAGAGATATCAAGGTCAAATATTCATTGCGATGTTTTGATCACAGTGTGTCTTTCTTAAGTGTTGTAACAGTATCCTTAGACACCACCTTTTGTATTCAAAATTTTATTCCTCTTTGATTATCTATAAAATTGTTTGTATGTTTCGTTACAGGTTCCACCCCTTCCCCAACATAATAACCTCCATGTTGATACATTATTTTCAAATAACAAATATACCCACTAAATATCTTGGTTTTTTGAATGGAATGCTCATACAAATCTTGTTAGAATTCCTTATGGGAAATTGTGTATTCCATATATCCTTCCACTAGGAGTCTTGAGTTAGAAATGCTTTAAACCCTTCATTTAGGAAGGGTTCTTGTCGAATTTCCTGCTTAAGTATTCATAGTCCCTCTTTAAAAACATGCATTCATAAGATTCCATTATCTTGACCTTGAAAGGTCATTGTGCCTGTTTTGATCCAACACCTTAAAAATGATAAAAAGTCAATGATTAAACTCCACTTCAAGGGGGAAACCTCCTTTTACAATATATCTAATTCAAAATACAATATGAGATGAGATAATATTATCCTAAGACTAGGTATCCTTGATATATATATAAGATACAAAGGCTACAATTATGATGAAATGGTGAAATGAAGGGTTCTAGCTGACCTACACATATAACACTAGAAATGTAATAATTCAATATCTAGGGTTTAATAAGGGATTTTATACATAACATGGGGATTTATCTAGGGATTAACATGCCCCATCCCTTCAAACAATTTTTTTCCTCGACACTTGACTAACCATGGGTGCTTCTGCAAGAATAAATCATATTCCCATGTCGCCTCTTCCACTGGTAGGTTCTTCCATTTGAAGTGGTACTTTGTGATTGCTCGATTTCTCAGCTACTTAATCCTTGTTTCAAGGATTTTTTCTGGCTCTAGTATGGTTTTCCGTTCTTCATTAATCTCTGGTAAAATATTTTTAAATGAGATCTTGTTGCCAATGGCATTCTTAAAGCAAGAAACATGGAATACTAGATGTACACATGAATATAGAGGCAACTCCACTTTGTAATCCATACATCCACTCTTTTGAAAAACCTTATAGGGGCCATAATATTTGGGTTATAATTTATTGTCCTTTTGTTGCTTGAGGGACATATGTTTTTGTTTTGAGAAATTCACCCTACAGACAGGTTGAACTCTCCTTAGATCAAACTATGATTTAAGATAGAAACAAAACAAATGGTTACTACTTTCCTTATAGATTGAGTTCATTAACTTATAGATAGAAGAAGGGATACTTACTTGTTTCCCTAAGTTTGTCCTTGTTTCTCTGTCCTCTTACCTCGCCGCTCTAATTTCTTCAGCGATCAAAGAGACCTTGAAAACAAGAGGCAACCAAACGTTTCTACTTCTACTAGACCTTGTTAGGTAAGAACTAAATCTATCTATACCCAATTTAACTTAAGAATAGACACTATCATGAACAACATAGTGAAAGGAATAAGACAAGTTGATATTAATGGAAATCCAATAAAGAAGGAACTTACAAATCACCTTTGACGCTACAACAATCTTACCCAAGCTCTCCATTCCAACCCTTGCATGAATTCCTTGAGATCAAAATGATGATGCTTCAGTGGATTCCCCCTTTATCTATGGATGGCCTTGTTTATATAACACTTGAGAGGTTTAACCACCATAACAATTCAAGGGAATGGTTGATATATTCACTCCTTAGGTTAGGATTTAGTACCAAAAATGGAGGGAGTGTAGATGACTCGAGTGTATGAGTCATCTTTTTACCCGAAACATACCAAAGCATCTCGGGATTTTCCCTTAGAAAAAGGGGGAACTTCTCCAACTGCATTAATGTTCCCCCATAACTGGCCACAAATCATTAGTAATGATCCCCCACAATTCATTAGGGAGATTTAATGCTTCCTATGCATGGAAAGGGGGGCATTAGTGGTCAAACAAGGCTCAAAACCTAGGGAAAGTGGTTAGGTTTCAACATTTTCTCAACGTTTTCTGATTCGCCATGGTTTAGGGACTATGAAAAATGGTGGAAACACTTAGAAAAGTGCATGTGACACTTAGTAAGGTGCATACAAAACTTCATAAAGTGCATGTAACACTGAATAAGGTGCATACGTCACTTTACGATACTCTGCGACACTTAGGCATAACTAGATGCAACACTTAAGTGTGACATTTTGATGTGTAGCAGATGCCCACTAAAGTGTGAGGTCATAAGAGAAATTGATGGTCGAAACACTTTACAAAAATATCAATGCAAGGGTGCTGGAGTAGGAGAACCTGAGAGAAGATGCAAACAACCATCAAAGAATATATATGTATCATACTGAGGCAGGCATAGCTATGGTCGGAATAAAAAATGACTCAAAGCATGGCCACCAACCAATACACTATGGATCCATGAAAAATATTGACTAAGGATGTGACCACCAAAGATACAATATGGATCCATACCTCCATGAAATGATGTGATTGTAGCCATGAAAGAATACACACTGGAGCTATGATATGACAAAAACATAGCCATGTATCAATACAAAGTGGATCTATGTGAAATTATATACATCGGTGAGATTTCCAATACGGTAGTTATACTGGAATCGTTTACATATTCAATTGATATCCATTGCATCCTGGGTAAAGCACATAACAAAGTGAGCACCCAACCTAGGTTCTTCATCCCGATCCCAAAATGGTACGATTCTATCCATGTGAATATATGACTTGATGTCAAACATGGTAGAAACCACTTGATTACCGGTCATTAATGTATACCATTTAAAAAGTGTTAGGGAAATCACCAATGATGAAAATGACTCCCAAGGTACCCTAGTACATTCCAGCGAATGTGAACAAATGATCTGAAGTCGAACATTTGTGGAATCATTTGATCAAAGGCCACTGATCTAAACCTATTTTTGAAATTGAGGAGGCCTACCATTGAGGAATACAGGTCCCAAGGTAATAACTGATTTCTAAGTCTAATTCTTGGATAATGTGTTGAAGTTGACAGTAACAGACTCGTCGAAGGAGGGCCATGTTGTATCCATCATCATTGACACAAAATAGACACAGGAAAGTGATGTAAGATGGTGGATTAAATGAGTATGGACTAAAATGAGGATGAAATTTAGTAATACTACAGATGGTTGGTTTGAAGTGAAACTTCCCTTGAACATTGTGAGGCATGACAACTAACTTGGCAACATTGACTTGACGAGTACCAAGAACATAATGTGACGATAATAAGAACACTCTTCGACTGGAATGAAAAACTATGAAGACACATATAATTGGTATGACTTAGAGACAAGTATATTACCCAACTATAAGACGAGACACAAATAGGTGCCATGTTCAAGGGCGACAACTGCCATAATTTTTTCCAAAACCTTGACCCACTTCCTTTAATTTTTCCCCCACCAAGATTAGTGAGTACCTCTTTGTTTTTTAGTGAGCTTGAGGAGGATAAAAGATGTTCGGTATAGTTCATATTGAATGAGTCACTCAACATATGTTTAACGAACCTAAAGAAGGATGGGTTCGGTCCCGTATGGATCTTGGATTTTGGTCCCATATAGGTCCTTCATTGCATGTTTTATGAGTCCAAAGAAGGAAAAATTGACGGTCTTTTCACGTTTAGGGAGTCTGAAAATATCTTAAATATGACTCCAAGGGTGTTATTTTTCGTAAATTTAGTCCCCCAATCCCAAAAAAGTGTAAAAAAATACAAGGGAGAAATCTTCTAGTCATGATTGACTAGAGTATAATTTTTCATAGTTAGTCTTACGAGGCCAAAAAATGGGTAACCTACCACTTGAAAGACTCCCTTTCAAACCTTTTAACGAGTGTGAAAGGAAATACACTCACTCGGAAATATTTTCATGTTTATGGAGTCTGAAAAGATATTAATGGAGTCTGAAAACATATTAAAGGAGACTCCAAAGAGTTCCCTTTTTGTATATCTTTTATGAGTCCAAAAAAGAGATAAAATTATATACTCAGTAACCTATTATGATGTATTTATAAGCACAATAAAGAATAAATACTAAGCTCGGTAACCTATTCTCATGTATTTACGAGCATGAGAAAGAACAAAGATTGAGCTTGGTTTCTTCCCAATGTAATGTCCAAAGGTTTCGAGTGATACCCATGGGTGGTTGGTACTTTTCCTCCAGCTAAGAAGCTAGTGGATTAACTCCAACATAAGAAGCTAGTCACATGCCCCCCAAGTGTCATTTCCTTCATCTACTCTTCCTCTTCCCTCATTTAGAATTCTAGCTACTAATAGGAATATGTTCACTAGATGGGGAAGAAGAAAGAGAACTAATTGAAATAGGAGAAGGAAAAAATATTCAAGTGTTCGATCCAAAGGAAGACTCCACTCAAATGGAGGGGGTTTTATTTCATTTTTTAACGAGCTTGAAAGATATAATGAACTATGCTCGTAATCCTCTGTTTCATTTTTTAACGAGATTTACAGATATAATGAACTATGTCTGCAATCCTCTGTTTCATTTTTTAATGAGCTTGACACAAAAACAAGAACTTTTCTCGGGGGACATTTCATTTTTACACAAGCTTGAAACTAGAAAAACTATGCTTGGGATCGATTTTATTTTTACACAATCTTGAAACTAGAAAAACTATGTTTGTGGCAGACAATTCATTTTTCAATGAGCTTGACATGGACAATGAACTATGCTCAAGAAGGTTTGTTTCATTTTTTAATGAGCTCGACACCGAAACGAGAACTTTGCTCGACATTGGTTTCATTTTTTAACGATCTTGGAATCGAAAATAAAACTATGCTCAACACTCTCTATTAGCGCTCTGTAAAATTCGTTCGACTGAGAAAATGAATGACAGAGGAAACCTACAAAACAACTTTGAGGTCAGAAACTAGCCTTTTCGACCTAGAGAGGAATCTCTCTGAGACTTCATCTATGTACAGGTTATAGCTTTAAACTGTCGACTAGATTTAACACTTTCATACAATATTCCTAGTTCTATTCGCGAAAGAAGGCAAGACCTTGGGCTATGGAGTCAATTTAAGAAAACGATAGAAACAAATGACATAATTATTGAACTTGAGAGGATAAAGGCTAAGTAAGAAGCAGTCTTTCAGCTAAAAATCGTCGTGTGTGGCGAGAGAAAAACAAATGAAGAAACTCGGAGCACCACTGGGGATGAATTCAGAGTTTTCTTAGAAGAAACAAAGTCATCTAAATGGTGTGAATCTAGAGCACCGCGCGGTGAATTCTAGATTTGAAATCACGTTCCGATTTAGACAAAATACAGATATAAATATAAAGAACACAGGAAAGTATGTATGCAAAGAGAGACCACAATACATCAATCTGCTACCATTAGAATCTTTTCTTCAAAGCTTCAGGACCTTTGTATTAAGTTTTAATCGAGTTCGAAAGCTACATTCAATAGTCACTGTCTACATTATTTTTCCAACCAACCCATTTTACATGAAAATTATCCCCATATATAGAAAACTAATGTCACCCTTGGATTCTATTGTTGAACTACTCTCTCCTAGAATCATGGATCTGATTTCTTTGAAAGAGAACAATAACTTCAACGAATTTACTAAAAATAGAAAACTCGACTTTGCCAAATCATAATCATAACCGAAATATTATTTAAAATAATTGATCATGATCAAAATTCGACCATATGTTTGTGATAATTCATCATGTGCATTGTTTTACACTCTATCACCCCTGCACAAAAAGTCTTCTATGGAACAGTAACCTACAGCAAAAACGCAACAGATTGTGCATCAAGCTGGGAAAATAGGCGTTAAATATGACATAATATCTCACGAATAAAAAATGATTTTTTTAAAATGAGAGAGGTTTTTGTAGGTAAGATCGTTATAAATAAAAACCTCTCTTAGTTTCTTGAAATTTGTCTCCATCTGGCCAGAATACGTGTCAAAAAAACATGTCTCGGACAAGAAATCATGAAAACTGAAAAATAGGGCTCAAAGATTCCTTTGAATCTCCCAAAATATGAAACGATTTTCAAATATGAGAGAGGTTTTTATTATTTGGTCTCGGGGATTTTCAAAATTTCTCTCCATTTGGTCAAAACGTGATCTTGAAGTTGACTGCTAAACCAGTCATTTGCGCAACGTGCCCTGTAGCCTGTGTGCAGGAAAATCCTATGCGCGACAACATCCTCTATGCGATATCATCCTATGTGTGACAACCTCCTCTGCATGATAGCATCCTATGCACGACAACATCCTCTATGCGACAACATCCTCTGTGCGATAGCGTCCTTTGCGCGAAAGCATCCTCTACGTGACAGCATCCTTTGAGCGACATCATCCTTTGCATGATAACTTCCTTTGTGTGACAGCATCCTCTGCGCGACAACGTCCTTTGCGCGAAAACATTCTCTGCGTGAAAACATCCTCTGCGTGACAGCATCCTCTGCACGACAACATTCTATGTGTGAAAACATCCTCTACACGACAGCATCCTTTGCACGATAGCATACTATGTGCGACAGTGTCCTTTATGCGACAACATCCTCTGCGCGACAACATCCTCTGTGCAACAACATTCTATGCGCGACAACATCCTCAGCGCTGCGCATAGCAAATTTTTTAGTGCGCAGTGAATTTTGCAGCGTGAGTTGTAAATGGAAATGGAAATAATAAATGATAAAAAGCTTCCCTTTGAAACCGACCCTTGGATATGTTATATGATGCCAGGCATAAAAACAATATTGGTGCTAGCATGCATGAATTTTCAAACTACTGACAAACCTCTATCCTTAGCTATGAAAATCATGGTGTTAATAGCTGGCTCCAATGGGGATGCTATACTCCCTGTGAGGTAGCAAAGAAAATTAGACCAGGTGCCTTATCCATTAGGTTATTCCCGAACCATTGAAAACTATGCTCTGACCTGTCACCAGTGTCCGCTAAAAACCAAAGTCTGCACACTACTCTCAACTGGAGATTGGGCGTTGAATACACCGCTAAAATTTGAATGTACACACTATTGAAAACCCAAACTGAAAAATTCTTGACCAACAAGATTATTCGCACCTACCTACCCTAATTGCTGAAATTAAATGCCAATCAAGTGAAATCATAATGCCAATGCAACCATGCAAGCATTTTATCCACTGTTTTTTTTCTTTGCACATGATTTCTCCAAAGCATGTTTATTGATAATTCATTCAAGAATTTACCTATAAATTCAAATCTCAAAAAATTAAAAACATTGGGATAGTTTACTGCCTCCAACAAAACTGCAAATGGATCCTCTAAAACATGCACAAAAAAATAATCATGTTTCACCCCTTCCATTGCATTCTTGTTTTCATGTGATTTAACTTGTTGATTTCCATCAAGAAGCTGAAAAATATGTTGAGACTGCTGGAAATAACAATATTCTAAATCAGAAGACAGTGTTGGCTGAAATGAAACCTCTGGTGAAAAGTGATCCATATCTAACACTGACATTGATTGACCATCATCTTTATTTCCAAGCTGGTAGTTGAGCACAGGATGCAAATCTAAACTAAAATAACCTTCCATGTAATCAACAACACGATCATTGAATTCACGAGAAGGTTGTTGGTATTCCTCACTGATAACAATTTGCTCATGTAAAATAGTGTCATTTTGAATGTAGTAAGACTTCTCTGCTTCCTTTGTTATCTCATTATTTACTTTCAACAATTCAAAGGAAGAAAAACATAATGGATGATATTTTTCATTTGCAAGTCCACTGCTTTCTTCATATTCAATATCATGCCTGGAGGATTTCTGATTTGAAACATTATAAACATTTTTCTTCAGCAATTTGAAAGAAGCAAAACAGAATGGCAAGTTTCTTTCACTTGATTCAAAAACTTCTTCATTTTCTTCATTGATGTCATATGCACATTTTTCAATTTCTTTGGATTCCTGAACACACTCATTTTTAGATTCATCTTCGACCAATAGCTGCAATTTTGAACTAACAAGACCTTCTACATAACAAGTAATAGGGTCATCAAACACATGAGAAGATTGTTGCAATTTATTTTCAATTTGTTCCAGTGAATCAGCTTGATTTGGCATCAACACACATTCCTTTTCTTCAGTGATGATCTTAGAATTTTCTTTCAACAATTTAAATGAAGAAAAGCATAAAGGTAAAGAATTTCCTTCAGCTGATTCAATACTTTATTCTTTGTAACTGTGATATGTAGGTTGATTTCTCTCATTAAACTGTTGAAAAGGAAAATTTTATGATAGAGAACATGCAGTTGGTTGTTCTAGGAAGTCAACATCATAATCATCATCATATTCATCATATATAGGAAAATCAGCAACATCTGCAATGTCATCTAAAAAGGAAAATCTTGGAACATCAACCTACTCTTCAATAAGCTAATTGGAAAATTCATCTTCTTGAATATCTACAAATGAATACATAAAACAATCAGCCCCATGCTTATCATGGGATGGATCAGAAGCTAAATTAACACCTTCTCTTTCAATAAGTGGAATATAATCCTTTGCAAAATCATTATCATTTAAAACTTCAAGAGGGCATATGATATTATTAACTCTCTGCTCAAGATTCAAATCAATTCTTTTCTATTCATATTCATTGTCATGTTATTCAGAATCCAACTCCTCATTTCGAATTTGTTTACATGCTTGGATATTGTGTTGAATCTCCTGAGCACCATTAAACATTTGTTGTAAGGACTTTGGTCTTCTTTCCATCGGGAGAAAAGACAAATCTGGATGAAAAATTGTTGAATAATGGAGCATGGAAGTAGCTTCAGTGGGTTGAATTTCTTTGGGAAAATTGTAATAAATATTGGAAAACCTTCTACTGAATGCAAAAATAGTTTCATTTCTCTGCCTTTTCAAGGAATAGAACCCTGTAAGTTGTAGATCCAAAGATTTATCCATTGCCCCAAAACTTTAAAAAGACATTCTTCAATTCCTCCCATGAGCTAATTGTCTTTGGTTGCAAATGTTTAAACCAGTCTTTGGCATACCCTTTCAAGGATTGAGAGAAATCCCTCATACAAACATCATCATGATCAATCTCAAACAAATCTATAAAATGTTCAAAATCTTGGATGTGTTTTTCAGGTGTGATGGAATTAAGTTCTCCATCAAACATAAGTAGGTACTTATAGTGATTTGGAGGAAAATCATGAAGGATGTGAGGTAATTTTAAAGGATTGTATCTATGTTGAATCTTGGAGGGTGTTGGATCAAGTACAAGGGGTGAGACATCAGCCTTGGTTTCATGAGGCTCATCAACTTGGCTATGGTCATCACATGGCTCAGATGGAAGATTCTAATCAAAATCAGTGATAAACTAAGGAGATATATGTACAACTTTAAGAGGAGGATATACAATTGCAAGATTCTCATGATCATCATTTGAATGCAGCAGGTAAAGAAAAATTTGTTTAGCATGTTCAGGAAAGGAAAAAAGGTACTTAGTAACAAAAAATATTATGTCTTGGAAAAAACTCAACTTTAGGTACTTGTTTTCTCCCATGATGTCCTCTCATAGCTCTGTCAATGGATATCATCCTCTAGTGGAGTCTCTGAATCACATTTGAAGTTTGATTGGAGTTGCCAATAAAATCTTCAGGCTACTGAGTCTTTGGACAGTGTAGTCGCCATGAAAATTTTGAATTCTAGATTCTTGAAAATGGAGTAGCTAGGTGAATGATGTACAACATTTTTGTGTCTGAATACTTTTCACCATTGGTACTCAGATCTGAACTTTGTTGTTTCTCCCGGGGAATATTTCACCTTTGTTCCCCGACAATGGCGCCAGAATGTTAGCGGTCTATAAACTTTGTTCGGTTGAGAAAACTAATGACAGAGGCAACCTACAAACCAACTTTGAGGCCAGAAACTAGCCTTTCTGACCTAGAGAGTGCTCTCTCTGAGACTTCGTCTCTGTACAGGTTATAGCTTTAAATGGTCGACTAGATTTAGCACTTTCATACAATGTTTATGGTTCTATTGGTGAAAGAAAGAAATACCTTGGGCTATGGAGTCAATTTAAGAAAATGATAGAAACAAATGACTTAGTGACTAAACTTGAGAGGATAAAGGCTAAGTAAGAAGTAGTATTTTAGTTAAAAATCGTTGTGTGTGGCGAGAGAAAAACACATGAAGCAACTCAGAACACCACTGGGGATGAATTCAGAGTTCACTTAGAAGAAACACGGTCATCTAAATGGCGTGAATCTAGAGCATTGCACGGTGAATTCTATATTTGAAATCACATTATGATTTAGACAAAATATAGAAATGAATATAAAGAACATAGGAAAGCACGTACACAAAGAGAGGGCACAATACATCAAATTGCTACCATTATAATCTTTTCATCAAAGCTTTAGAACATTTGCATTAAGTTTCAATCGAGTTCAAAAGCTACATTCAATAGTCAATGTCTACATTGTTTTTCCAACCAACCCCTTTTACATGAAAATGATCCCCATATATAGAAAATTAATGTCACCCTTGTCTTCTAGGGCCGAACTACTCTCTCCTAGAATCATGGATCCGATTTCTTTGAAAGAGAACAATAACTTCAACGGATTTACTAAAAATAGAAAAATTGACTTTGTCAAATCATAATCTTAACCGAAATATTCTTTACAATCATTGATCATGATAAAAATTCAATCGTATGGTTGTGATAAGTCATCATGTGCATTGTTGGACACTCTGTCACCCTTGCACAACAAGTCTGCTACGCAACAGTAAGCTACAACAAAAATGCAGTGGATTTCACAACAAACTGGGAAAATAGACATTAAATATGACATCATATATCACAAATAAAAAATATTTTTTCAAACCTGATAGAGGTTTTTGTATATAAGATAGTTATAAATAAAAACATCTCTCGGTTTCTTGAAATTTGTCTCCATATGGTCGGAATACGTGTCGCAAAAACATGTCTTAGATAGGAAATCATGAAAACTGAAAATTAGGGCTCAAATATTCCTTTGAATCTCCAAAAATATGAAACGGTTTTCAAATCTGAGAGAGTTTTTTATTATTTGTTTTTTCCTCGACAAAAAACTCTCGGGGATTTTCAAAATTCCTCTCCATTTGGTCAGAAAGTGATCTTGAAGTTGACTACTAAACCAGTGATTTACGCAACACACCCTGTAGCCTATGCGGAGGAAAATCCTATGCACGACAACATCCTCTATGCAATAGCATCCTATGCGGGACAACCTCCTCTGCACGACAACATCTTATGCCCAACAACATCCTCTACACGACAACATCCTATGCGCAACAACATCCTCTACGCGACAACTTCCTTTGCATGACAACATCCTCTACATGACAACATCCTTTGCATGACAACATCCTCTGTGCGACAACATCCTTTGCATGACAACATCCTTTGTGCAACAACATCCTCTGTGCGACAGTGTCCTTTGCCTTGATAGCATCCTTTGCACGAAAGCATCCTCTGTGCGACAGTGTCCTTTGCGTGACAACATTCTCTACACGACAACATCCTCTGCATGACAATATCCTCTACACGACAACATCCTCTACGTGACAACATCCTTTGCGTGACAACATCCTCTGCGCGACATCATCCTCTGTGCCACAACATTCTCTGTGGGACAACATCCTCTACGCAGCAGCATCCTTTGCATGACAGCATCCTCTATGCCACAACGTCATTTGCGCGACAACATTCTCTACACGATAACATTCTCTGTGCGACAACATCCTATGCGTGACAACAGCCTCTGCGCGACAACATCCTCTGCACGATGCGTAGCAAATTTTGCAGCGTGCAGTGAATTTTGCAGTGTGTAGTTACAAATGGAAATGAAAATAATAAATGATAAATCTTCCCTTTGAAACCAACCCTTGGAGATGTTAGATGATGCCAGGCATAAAAACAATATTTGTGCTAACAGGCATGACTTTGAAAATTCCTGACAAACCTCTAGCCTTAGCTATGAAAATCATGGTGCTAACACTCTCTACCATGGATTCCAAGTGGTCTTCATCAGATGGAATAACAATACTCTAGAAGGAATACATGGTAAGGGACTTACTTAGATCAATAGGGGGAAGAGCAGACTCCAAGGTCCCTAATTAGTGGTTTACCATGTCAATTACTGGATCTAAGTCTGAAGAAGGTGACCATACAAAGAGAGGCTCCTTCTCGTTCGAAGTTGAACACGCGAGACATGTTTCCACATAATTAACTTTTGATGGGGTGGATACCACCTGCATGTAAGGAATTTTTGGGGAATTTGGATGGTTGGTCATCATATGAGGGCCCATGAATGAAAAGTAGTCAATGGTCACAATGTTTCCATCATGATAAAATACATCACTCTAAAAATGATGGACACAACAAATTTCATGGCATAAGCATAGTCTCACCAGAGGAGCAAATTAAAATCCAAGGGGTATTAGAATACCATCACATCAATATAGACAATTTTTCCTCCTAAGGTAACAGGTAACTGAGGAAGGATCCCTAAAGGTTCACTGGCTCTTCTATTAAAATCGAATAGATTCTAAGTAACAGACATAAGATGAGGGGAACCTAGATCTTTCCAAGCAATTGAGGATAAAATTCTAACAGTATCACCTTTTTCTATAATAGTGTTATATACGTCCCTACTGCAAACCTACACAATTATTTGGAAAGGCATGTAGGAAGGAAGACGAGGTTCCTTCAGTCTATTCCAATCAATGGAAATTACCTCATTATTTGGAGGGGGTTCTGTTAGAACGGGTGAAGTTCCCCCTTGTCCAAAATAATTTTTAGTAACAAGAAAGACCTAAGTGGTATCTACTTCACTCTCTAAGGGGAGAGTGGGATTGACCGAGGATGAAACTGGATCAATCACCTAATCAACCAAATCGACCGATGATGGAACTAGGTGGATCACTTGATCAACCAGATTGACTAATGATGGAACCAGATTGACCAAATCATCAACCAATGGTGGGTTGGGAGAGAATTTATGGTAAGATGTTGGAATTTGTTTCTAAACATTAACAATATTTTCCAACAAATGTGTAGCCTCATCCATATGAGGGAAAAGGTAAGTTTGATGACTTCCTTCACATAACCTATAAGGAAATTTGACTCTACCTTTCTTTCTTCCAACCTTTTTATCACTAGTTGATGGGTTGTCACCAGCATGAGTCATGGAAATTGGCAACATGGGTTGCTGGGAACCCCTAGACCACACTTATAATATCTTGGGAAGACCAGGGAAATCCTTAAGAAGGTGGTCACCCTTACAAATCCTGCAAGGGAATTTTGTCTTGCAAGTTGTCTTGGTAGGCTTGTCAATATCATCAACACTCCCAACATGATTAAGAATAGTTGGTTGATTGCTTCCAACATGTCCTGTAGTGGTTGGAAGCTTGGATCCTTTCTTATTTTTCTTCTTTTTAATCTTCCTTTCCTTCTTCTTCTTATCCTCCTGGTTACTAGCTTTAATACTTTCACCAGGTGAGGAAGAAGAAAGGGAAGAAGACCCTATAGGCGAAGAAGGAAAAGGGTCGAGATGAGGTTTATGTTCTTGGGGTGGTGACTTTAAGCACTAGGAGAATTAAGGATCACCGAAGTGGAAAAAAACCATACTGGTAACCCGATAATGAATCCAGGAAGACTTAATGTGTCAATATAAGGAGGACCAATGTTTCCAAAAGAAGGAAAAACAAAAGGTTCCCCGGGAAAGGGGATCCCTTGATTAGGATTTCCAAGAACTAATTCCAGACAAACACTACTAAAGTCCCTATAAACACTACCTAGATTCCACTAAATCAAAGATCAAACACTACTAAAGTCCCTATAAGATAATATAAAACAAATAAAGGAAGTAGGGATCTTCCGAAGACAGAAGATGAGGTCGTCAATGAAGATATGAGAAGCAGTTACCACGACCTCCACATAACAACCCTTCCTGATGCAAGTAACCCTCGCTTCATGGAGACACACTCCATGGGTACTGAGAGTGTGATACGACATCTGCATCAGGTACTGCAAGGAACCTTTTGAATAAGGAATCCCCCTTTCAGTCACCCATGTAGAACCCTAGGAAAAACAACTATGTTTACCAATTTCACAACGGACAATCGGGCGGGTAACTAGTTGATAGTCAAGAGTAAGCAAATGAAACTGGGAATGGAGGAAAAAAATCCATGACACAAATACTAAGAATAAGTGGTGTCACCCTGGGGACCTGGCACTCTT
>JASDQU010817608.1:20117-35849 GCA_032191745.1 Picea mariana
AGTCTTCACCATGCTTTTGTTGTGCATTGGAGGTTCTCCACCAAGTTTTCTTCTTCCATCTGCATACAAGGGTCTCTTTATGGTATACCTCAAAGCCTTGAGGTTGCTCTTCATACGCTCTTTGTTCAATTGTTCTGGAGAACAGTGTTTGCATTCATCTAATGTAAGACTCCAACCCATGGATATTGCGGATGATATAATGACTCATGTAGAGGTATGTCTTGTTTACTGGAACAAGTAATCATCATAGTCTTCTCCCTCCATCTGGGAGAACCTCTAGTTCTGGATCTTGCAATGCTTGCATTCATAAGTCTTTCATACACTGTTCTTCATCACAATTTTTAGTTCCTTTTCTTGATTGCTTTTAGTGAGTTCATATCAGGCTGGTAATCTTGTGATTCTCGATATAATGACTGGTTGTTCTGGCTTCTTTTTCTTTCTTGGAATCTTCATGTTCTTCCTCATGCTTTTCTTTAGCTTTTGGGTCCATGGAGTTTTCCATGATTTGAATATTTCAACTTCTTCCTTTCATCATAGGATCATGGATGTGGATGGACAACCATGGATACTTTAAGGCTTCTTTTTGAAGAAGGCTTCTTCTAAAGTCAAACTGAACACGTACAACTTTTCATGGCTGCTACCGTGGATATATACTTCATCATCTTTAATGGATCATAGGATTAGCTCCCTCCTAATCCTTGCGTCATGTATGAGTGCATGTTTTTATTTTGGAAGTATATAATCGACTGCCTCCATCTAACATAATCCACACTTTCGTCTGCATCCTTATTGCCTTCTGCAAAGTGTCATAAGTCTTTCTCCAATTTCTTTTTGATTGCTGACTTCTTTCTGTCTTTACTTCTTCTAGGCTTCTTTTTGATTTCGTCTTCTCTTGTAGCTTGTCTTATAGTCATAGTGATAGCAGTCCTTATCTTGTTGTTCTTCCATAAGTGTAGTTTCTCTTTGAACATATTATCTTCTAAGAAATAGATATGCAAGATATGTACAAAAAACATGTTTTTTACAAGAATTACAAAGAGTATTGTTACCTTTAGAGGAAGAAGTCTGTTTCATCCTGCTTAGTCTTCTTTGAAGGTTCATTTTCTTTGGCAACTGATGCTTCATGCGTCTCCTTCCTTTTCTTTAGCTTGGGACAATGATTCTTGTAGTGACCATATTTTTGACAGTTGAAGCATTGTATTTATGACATATCTTTCTCTTGATTTGGCTTCTTTCCAAACTTCCTTTTGTTCCTGGAATTCTTGAGTCTTGTTGTGAAGGCTTGATCATCATACTTCTTTTGGGGTTTCGATTTTTCACTGATCCTTGATTCTTCTTGAGCACATCAAGTCCAAAGCTCTTAAAATGTAGGATACTCCTTCCTTGTGTTCATGCTTGTGGAAAATGCATCCCATGTCTTGGGAAGACCATTGAGTACTATGTTTACCAACTCCTTCTCTTAAATGATCTCTTCAATATTTTGTAGTTGATCTCTTAACTGAGATATTTTCACAAAGTATGATGTTATGCTTTCATCATCATTCATCTTTATGTCACAGAGCTCATTCTTCAGACTCATTACTTGTCCAATGTTTCTGATTGAGAAAAGGTTTGTTAGGGCATCATACATCTTCTTCGATGAGTCAAGATGGGAGATCTAGGGTATCAAGTGGTCTTTTATATATTCCACTATGATACTCACGGCATTGATGTCAATGTCTCTAAACTTCTCCATAACTGCAATGTTCCGCGGTTCCTTCTCTTTTTCATCTTCAAACTCTGGTTCCACGATCTTTCCTTTCACGATACCCAACACTTTATTCTTGGCAAGGATGAGGTCAATCCTTGTATTTCACACTCTGAAGTTAGAAGCTCCATCTAACTTGTTTTCTGACTTCATAGAGTAAGTCATGGCTTCTCTGACTTGGTCAACCCTAGATTTGACCAAAAACTCAAACTTAACGTCTTGGCTTGCTGAGAGTATCAGAAGATGCACTAGGCTAGGGCACACTGGTCTATCTGGAAATTAGGTTGATACATTCATTTAAGGTGCCTCAATGAGAGGATTAGGGTTTCTGCAATTGCACCTTCTAGTAACCCTAGCAACAATGCTTTGGTGACTGCTCCTGCTAGAAACCCTAGAGACAGTTCTTCAACGAGCTCAATATCCTTATGGCTATGCTCCCTTCCAGTGGTTAGACTGAATGAAGGAGGTTGTGGACCCATAACTTGTTAGAATATAATGGATGTGCTCATTTTACCATCGAAAATATCACTATTGTCACCCAACCATTTGCCGAAGCCACCCTCCAAGCACCTTAACCTTGACATAGAATCATTTCGAAAGCAAACCCTAGGCTAGATAGCTAAACAAAGGGTAGCACACCTTTATCCAAGGATAGCGCACCAAACAAGAGTTGATAAGATAGTCCAAACCATAACCAAGAGATAGTCCAAGCCAAAACGTAATCTGCTAGCTGGAGCAACTGCAACGACAACTCTCCTCCAGACTTGTGCACAAACTGGCTAACTGTAGTGTGCACAAGTGAGCTCTGCAGTTCTGAGAGTGCCTACCAGAATGAAGATTGGCCTGCTGTATTTATACTAATTCTGGCTAACTGCCTGGGCCGACTTCTCATTCTGGGTACCTATTACTCAATATAGATTATTTCTTCTAGCCAACTTCTTCTCTTGGAGGCTAATAACCTAATACAAATTATCCTCTTGAGCCGACTTGTCTTCTAGGGTTATTAGCCAACTCATTAGGGTTTCTTCTTGCTTCCCAGAATATTCTATTCTTTTCAGGTTTACACGTGGAGGTAAATACTCCCACAACTACCACAATATCAACAATTTGTGCATGATTTAAGGCCCTAACTACTATTAATTTTACTATCCCATGATGACTAATTACGTTAGCAGGGTCTTTATCTTTTTGAGTTCTTCAAGTGACCTCATGCAAAATGCTATTTAAAAAAAATGGCAGATTTAATACTAACCGTTGTTTTAACACTGCCAACAACTTGAGGTGGCGAGGTCTCACCACGTCATATCATCCATCGCATGTAATGTATCTTTGCACCACCCTTGCTATCTCCCTCCAAGGTTCACTAAGAGCAGTGGGGTTGAGGCCTTTTCCTTTCTTGTCAAATTCTTCCCCTGGTTCTGCAAAGGATTCCATAGCTTCCTAGAGTGTTGTGTATTTACCAATCCATTTTTTCCCTTCATTTGGAAATCCTGTAACCTCAGATATGATGGCATTAGTGATTGGTATTTGTATGCCCCGAAGTATTGAGATTTCCCTCTGTAGATTTTGGAAGAATTCCAGCACAACATTTATATCAAATCCCTACAGCCTGTTAAAATACTGTGTCCACCCTAAACAGTTTAGAATTTCCCTAGCCTGATCAATAACTCGCAGTAGTGTAGGTTCACGACGAATAATTTGGCCACCCATATTTTCTGCAAGAAAATCAACTCAACTGTCATTCCCACCTATGAAACTTGTTAGACCAGCCTGTAAAAGAAAGTTACTAGAAATGGTAAAAATTACATAACAGAAATGGTATATAAAAAAAATTACGTAATTTCCCATTATCTGTAATCATTATGGCTTATCGATAATCATGTGGGATGTCCACCCTCCAATGAGTGAAAGGTCGACCTCGACCGATCGTATGTGTGAACGTATTAATGATGGACATTCAAGTGATGGGTTAATTATTACGTCGCCGCCATTGGGTAGAACAACCGTTAATAATTTCCAAAGCAATCTTAATATTAATCATGGAAATGAATGATAATCATATCTTTTGTGGAAAGAGCAAGCCCAAATACCAATATTCAAAGTGTTAAGGAAGAAATTCCGAATATTTCTAATATGTCCAAGTTTTATAAGTATGCCACTTGTCATAATTTTGTTAACCTCCCTTGTTTTGAATATAGAAAGAATGATAGCCTCTTCTTAAAGAAAGGAAATCTATGAGAATAATAAAAACTTGGCGAATTAAGATAAAATTCAATACCACAGGCAGATCCACTGCTGCCAGGAGGCGTCCATAGCCTCGACAGGGTTTCCATTTAATCCATAGATGATCCAGTATCCTCAATAAGTAATTTGAATAGTCTTTTCCTAAAAAGGCCACTGTCTTGGTTTGGTAGCTAGATAACAACAATTCCACTCACTAGATCATAACAAAGTGAACAAGTCGGCTCGTGATGAGACCTCTTTTCCTTTGAACCTAAATGACAAAGGCTATTTCCCTGGTGTGGTAGCCATAGTGGGAATGTCACTTATGTTAATATCTTATGATCGTGGTAGGTTGGCTCATGATGAGAACCCCTATCCTTTTTGAGAGAAGTTTTTTGTTTCTTTTCTTTCATTATTATTATTATTATTATTTATTTATTTATTTATTATCTATTTTTTTATTATTAAGGGAGGCTCATCTACTCCTTAAGAGTTTGTGATGGCGTAAGAAGTGTAAGAATTCCAAGTAAAAATGTGCCTTAGACTCTTTATTATGATCTGAAGGAAAATTATCATTCGATTATATGTATATATATAGGGAAAATAAACTAATTATGGTGGTTATGGATCATGAACAATATTAAGATAATTCAGAAGAATCAATCCATAAAAAAATTGATAAGGTATGTTAAATATTCCCCAAAAAGAAAATAAGGTATCGTTGCCATGATAATTAGAAGTGATGCCTTTGAAAATTAGTTATTGAAGTTCATATCCAAAGGAATAGATAAAAGTAGAAGGAGCAGTCATAAAAACAACACGTGTTGTCGGCGGAAACAAAAATCGTTTCTTTGAAGTGAAAGGAACAACAACAGGGACAACCGCAAAGGGAACAACAATTGATACTTTGGAATGAATGACATCGTAAGCAAGGGAATGAAAATTGTTACATTCGAATGAACGACATTACCCGCAAAGGGAACAACAATCGCAACAAAGGGAACATCAGCTGTTACGTTTGAATGAATGACAATTGTTACGTTCGAATGAATGACATTACCCGCAAAGGGAAAAACAATCACAAGCAAGGGAACGACAACTGTTACTTTTGAATGAACGACGTTACCCACAAAGGGAACAAAAATCACAACCAAGGGAACGACAACTAAAGTTCTAGGAAGATGATGATGATATTCAAATTGAACCATATAATTAAGTAATTGAATACCTCCCACATGAAGAAATTTTTGTTTTAGCGAATCTAGGATTGATTATTCATCAACTAAATTCATTTAATTTTACGGGAAGGTTTATTCAATGATCAGGGGGGTAAAATATATTAGATGGTTTACAGTGTCATGCATTCATCTCTATTTACTATAGTCACATCCACGCATCTTTTTAGTGTAGTCGTCCCACTTTGCTGCGAAACATGACATATTCATCTCCTGTATAAAAGCAAGGTTTATATTCGATGGATTTTTCAAAGTGAAACAAGAGCAAGCTGGAGTTTTAATTTGAGAGATATGTAACAATTATAAATAAATAACATAAATGAGTGCTAATTATATTTTCATTACAGTCATATTTTACACCCTTTCTAGTCCTTGTTCTCCAAAGCTCTTTATAGTGACTTCTGTAGAAAGTAAAAAATTAAAAACTCAATCAAATATTGAAAGAAAAAATATATAGTTTGTACAATGTTGGAAAAAAACAACAATTTCATGGAGTCGAAGCTACTCGGTTACCTTCCCAGCCAGCTAAAATTTGAACGGTAGGATCATTACTTACTTCTTGGCAAAATGATTCTTTTGAAAGCAATTGATGGTAGAGTCGTAGTCGATGTCCATTTACCAGAAAAGGAGAACCAGACCCGTCAGTGGTAACTAAAGTGAAAATGCCACTATCATGGACTTCCTTGATTTCATATGGTCCCAACCACCTTGTTTGCAACTTCCCAGGGAAATCCTGAAATATGGAATCATAAAGAAGCACCCAATCACCTTTCTGGAATGATTTCTTCTTGATATGCTTGTTGTGCCACCTAGCTCTGTGTCATTGAATAATAGTTGTGCGTTGAAGGGAAAAAAAGTGTGCTTCATCTAAATCATTGAGCTGCTGTAAGCGCTGCATGTGTGCTTCCATAAGAACCAATCCAATTTCCTGGGCCATTTTTAGAGTCTTGATCTCAAATTCAATTGGAAAGATTGGCTCTTTTCCAAAGACTAGGTGATAAGGAGAGTAGCCAATAGTGTTATTCCATGTTGTACAATAGGCCCATAAGGCATTTGGAAGCTCGACTGCCCAATTTTGACGGTTTGTCGAGACTGCTTTTGTCAAGATTTCCTCCAAGACTTTATTGGTACTTCCCACTTTTCCATTTTCCTGGGGGTGGTATGGGGAGGTAACCCTATGTTTAATGTGATAATTGCACAGAGTGGTCGAGATTTTATGTGCTGTAAATTGCCACCCTCCGTCCGTGATTACTTCCCTGGGTAATCCATAGCATACAGATAGTTCAAAAAGAATTTTAATGACTGCTTCCTCAATTGCGTTTGGCAAGGCTACTGCGTCTACCCACTTGGTCATATAGTCTGTTGCAACTAGTATATAAAATTTTTGGTTTGATTTTGGGTTAAAGGGGCCAACAAAATCTAGTTCCCATCTCTCGAAAGGTTCCACCACCACTTGTGGTTGCAGGGGAATTTCATCAGCCTGGCCTGGTCGGCCCATCCTCTAACAACTATCACATGCCTAGACATACTTCTTTGCATCTTTAAATATCGAGGGCCAATAATAACCCATCTGCAAAACCTTATGCCCAATCCTGTGGTCTGTAAAGTGTCCTCCACAGGGATCATCGTGACACACCTTCAAGACATCATGAATTTCATCCTCTTTGATACATCTTCGGATATGAAGATCATACCCTATGTGGAAAAGATATCCACCAATCCAGGTGAACTGTGCACTACGCTGAACAATTAATTTCCTTTCTCTTGATGACAGGTGCGCTGGCAATTTCCCAACTGCCAGATAATTTGCCACATCAGCATACCAAGGTGTCTTAATAGTAACAATGAACAAATGTTCGTCTAGAAATTGGTCTTCCATTGTCAAAAAGTTATTTGTCTTGGGAATACGAGACAAAAAATTTGCAACAAGATTTTCTCTTCCCGACCGTTCCTTAATGGTGATGTTGAATTCCTTCAACAACAACAACCACCGAGTAACCCATCCATTAGTAATTGGTTTGTTGGATAAATATCTAATGGCAGAGTGATTAGTATAAAGAAACACTGGATAACTTGTTATGTAGTGTTGAAATTTATTAATCACATGTATAACAACTAAAAATTCTTTTTTCTGTTACTGTGTAATTTAATTCGGCAGGGGTAATATTTTTGTTAATAAATTAAATAACATAAGGATTCTTGTCTTCTTCATGTCCAAGGACAATGCCTATAGCGACATCTAATGTGTCCGAAGAGATGTGAAATGGTAACTTCCAGTTTGGTCCTCTCAGCACCGGTGCTGTTGAAATTAACCTTTTAATCTCTGCAAATGCAACATCACACTTATCAGACCACTAAAATTCCACATTACCAGTTAAAGCATGTAAAGGTGAAACTAGTCTTGAAATTTTTTCTATGAATCTGCAATAATATCCTACACAACCAAGGAAACTACGCACCTCGGTCTGTGTACGTGGTGTAGGAAATTTAAGGATTACCTCTATCTTTGCTAGGTCTACCTTGATTCCATATGCAGAAACATAGTGTCCTAGTACCACACCTTCAGTCATCATCATATGAAATTTCTCATGACTCAACCATAGCCTAGTAGCAATGCATCATTTCAGTACCTTCTCCAGATTGCTTAAAGCTTGATCAAAGTTAGTGCCATAAGGGGTAAAATCGTCCATCTAAACTTCAAGTCCTTCATTAATTAAATAAGAAAATATGCTCAAAATAGTTGTCTGGAATGTAGCTGGAGCATTACATAACCCAAAGGGCAATACTCGATATGCGAAGGTACCTCGAGGACACCTCGAGGACATGTAAATGTAGTTTTATCCTGGTCTTCCGAAGCAATCTAAATCTGATTATAACCTCTAAAGCCATCTAAGAAAGAGAAAAATTGGTTCCCTGCTAACATATCAAGGACCTGATCTATACAAGGTAGGGGAAAATGGTTCTTATGGGTAGCTTTATTGAGTTCTCTATAGTCTACACAAATTATCCACTTAACATTCTTTTTAGGGATGATTACCAGTGGGGAGACCCACTGGTTGTCTGAAATAGAATATATGAAATCTACATCCAATAGTTTCTGTAGTTCTTCTTTGACAATGTCCCTGAGATGAGGGTTTAATCTTCATTGGGGCCATCGAATGGGTCAGGTATATTTTTTGATATAGATATGATGTGTTGGGGATCAATTCCCTTCATGTCAGACTATTCCCAGGAAAAAGCATGTTGGTGTTTAGAAAGGATCTGGATTAATTTTTGTTGTTGTTGGTCATTCAGATTGGCTTTAATATTCAAAAATCTTCATGGTGTGATTTCAAATGCAATGCTGTTATGGACAACAGTAGTGGGAATGTGTTGATCAATCAATTCTTCCAAAGGATCTCCATGCACTTCATTATCTAAAACGACTTTTAGCATTTGACATGTTGGGTTACCTATAACCGTTGGGATGTTAATGAAGTTGTTGATCACACCATCTTCTAATTGGTTTTTGAGCCCAAGAGATTCTTCTAGTGTGAGAGGAGGGTGTATGCTTTCTTCCGGATATCTAGGTGGTTGCAACTACTGGTGTATGATAGATAGACTTGGTTTAGCTGGAGGATACAAGACAAGGTTCTTAATAGCACTTCCTCTGGAAATTGTCATGTTTCCTATGTGCATCCTATGTATGTATCTGTCGTTGCTAGCCATGGTTGCCCTAATATTAACGGGTATCCATCTAGTCTACTTCTTGGGTTAATAACTAGGAAATCAACTGGGTATTCCCAAGAGTCGACTGAAACTGCTATTTCTTGTAATGTGCCTTCTAGTTTAACCACCGATTTATTAGCCAATTCTAACAAAGTTGAAGTTGGTTCATAGGAGGTGATACCTAGGACGTTACAGGTCTCAGTGGTCAGAATATTGATGGTTGCTCCCAAATCCACCAATGTATTTGGGAAAGAGCAACCCTACATCTGAACTGTTACCACGAGATTTCCTGGGTCTACGTATTTGACTGGCTCCTGTTTTCCTAGAATAAGATTGGACAAGGTTCCTACCACATGAATAGTTGAGGGATTCTTAGTTTTCCTTATGGGTTTTTGCCCACAAAATTCTTTAATTGTTTTTGCAAAAATATGAATATCTTGTAAATCTCGTAGGAGTGGGATTTTAACACATAGATTTTTTAGTTCCCCGACGATATCAAAATTGGGATATACAATTGGTTTAGCTATCATTAGCATTTCATGGAATGGGAGAGAAGAAATTACGTCTTTATCAGGATTTTGTTGCTCGACTGTATTTCCCCCCTGTTCCGCTTCTTTTATAACCATAGTCGATGGGTTTATTGTTGGTTGTCTATCATTCTCCTTCTCCTATTATTGATGAATGCTACTTTCCTTAGGAGAAACTATACACCCCGACCTTAACCGAAGCTTGTTGCATCCCACAGAGTTCATTTCACATTCCAAATTCTCGACAACTTGCACGAGCTGGAGTGGTCTGTTATTAGGATTTGGGTTGGGTTGAGCTGGTAGTTGGGGGTGTATTTGAGGTTGGGGATTTTGGGGCAATTGAAGTGGAGCTTGTAAAGTGGACTGAGCTTTAGGAACCATTCCCATAGGTTGATTGGTCACTCCCATGGGGCGCTGCCATTTTTGAGTCCAATTGGGAGCTTGGGCAACTTTGCTAGTCCAATGTGAAGGATAGAGACTATTATTTGAATTTTGACAAAACGGGGTAGAGTACTGCAAGTTAGGCCAAGTAGGAGTGGTAGCCAGTTGATTTGGCCAAGGTGCAGTAGGATATTGTTGGGACTTCCAGGTGGGATTAACAAATGGTTGGCCCTACCATGTGTTTCCAAGATTATGCTGCTGATTATATTGTCCAGGAAAGAAATAAGAAGGATCTTGTAGCGTACCTGGGGGATGAGCCTTCCATTGGAGACACTTAGCCATCATATATATCAGTTCTGTTTCCTCTTCTGCTTCTTTAAATATGGCCTTTAGTTTTAGAAGTGATGGACATTATTTTGTCGCATGGTCTTTGGCACATATAGCACAGGTTCGAACCATGTCCAGGGGACATTCCCTTGGACTATGTTTCTTCCTGCACCATGGAAAAAATATAGCCAACAAATGTTCTGCTTTCGATTGTCTCTGTTTAGCCTACAGAACATCCAATTGCGTAGTCAGAGTACCAAAAATTTTAGTTTTAAAATTTTCCAAAAGATTACCAATTTCTGCTCGTGTGACACTCACACTAGTAATGTTTCTACTTCTGGTGATGGGATCTCGTATTCCCGATCTAGTTCATGTACTACCGCGCGAACACCTGATACACAATTGGACAATTTCATCATACGTTTCTTGATAGATATATCATTTTCCCATCAAATTTAACATCTCTACCCATTCATGCTTCATACCTTTTATTAGAGTGGCTTTAAGTGCCTCACCTAGTAGTGTTCCGTAAGGTGATATCTGTAGGTTATATTGAAATATTTCAACATATTCTTCGAGTGTTTCATTTTCTTTCGCAACCATCTTAAAGATTTCATCCTTTAAATCCCTAGTTCTGCAGTAGTCTTGATATTTTGCAAGGAAGGCTTCTTTCATTCATCCCATGAATTTATAGTTCCCCCCCCCGCCTAGTCCCATAAACCACCGTAAAGCTGCCTCTTTTAGAGTGGAAGGAAATAGCTTTAGTTTTTGGGGTTTGTAGGTATAGTCATAACCTCTACACAGAACATCAAATTCAAATAAGAATGCGTCAGGGTCCTCTGAGATCAATCCATTGAAGGTTGGAAGATGTTGTAGTGGAATGGATTTCATTGGGGCATTAACAACTAGATCAAATATAGAATATTCCAAAGTGGTAGTCTGGGTCTGGGGTTGCGGCTGATTTTGATGTGTCATTTGGTTAAAAATGTGCCAATAACCCTCAGGGATCTCTTGGTCTGGGTGCTCTACTCGGGGTGGATGATTACTTGATCCCTTAGGAGGTTTTACCGCGCTACCTATGTTTGGGATTTCAGGTGTTCCTTCTCCTTCCAGAATCAAAGGAGATCCAAATTTAGGTGGTTATGGGTTTTCCTCAGCAGCTCCATTGGTATCCCCTTCTCCTTCTCTCAAATTACAATAATTTAAATCGCTTAAAGGACTGAAAAGTGGAGTGTGTGTATTTTGGAAGCTCTGTTAAGATCCTTCAGTTTCACTATGAACCTCAGTGTGAGATGTAGTTGGTGAATTTGTTTCTTGAGGGACTTGGATATAACCTTTTTGAGGTCCAACCGAGGCTTGAGATTCAACCTTTCGGATAATTTCGTCTATAAAAGTGCTCCTTCCAGGGGCCACCGAGCCCTTGGATTTTCTAGTTTTTGGTAAGGGTTTTTGTTTTTCAGGTTCTTTCTTCTTAGTCATACACACCAATGCAACTTCTATACACCTATGTAACCTCTATGCATCAATTGAAGGTAGGTGTTGGCACAAGCATTTTACTTGTTTCCTGCGCAGGTTCTTACCTTCCTTTTTTAATACCTCATCCTTTCAGAGATGCAACCTATACTATCCTTGACAATCTCCCTGGAAACAACGCCAAACTGTTGGGTTCTAAAGATGTCCTAAAAACAACCTTAGTTTGACATTAATTTTATCAACTAAGGATTCATCTTTTCTCTCAAGATTTTCAGTGAAATCTATGCGGATAAGTTGTAGAGGTTTAAACCATGTAGATAGTTCATTTACAACAAATATGGATCTATCTAAATTACTCTAATAATCAAGTTCTTCACACATTAACTACAAAATCTGAAACTAATGATTCAATCAATAAGAAATATATTCTGAGCAATAACACACCCTGAAAAGAAACAATCAATTAATTATTGAACTCATCCATCTATCCAGGAAACAACAATTTGATCTAAGAAAATGCCAATGAATCAATCTTTGAAAGGACATCGATTAATTAACCTATTCGAAAGGAACAACGATCTATTGAGATTTAAGAAGGAACAATAATTTCAAACTTAATGAAAGTAACAACAAATGCAAACTTAATGAAAGGAACAACAAATGCAAACTTAATGGAAGGAACAACAAATGAAAACTTTAATGAAAAGAACCAACACGCGATAAATTGTCAGCAATCAACAATGAAACAACAATCGATAATTTCCAAATAGAACATCTACGCTCTGTGAATGGAATGACACAATCAATTCATAAGAGAAGCAACACATAAATGAATCTATTCTAACTGTTGAAGGGAATATCAACCCACAAAAGTACCACAGAATTGATAAAAATACAGATAAGACAGTAACTCCTATCGACTGGGCCCACGGTCTTCAGAAGATACTGTTATGAAAAAATCAGTACACGGAAATGGTCAAAACTCTTGAAACTTCCATTAATTCCATAATTGATAATTCATTTACAACTGGGTTGTTGTACATAGTATCAACAATTAGGAGATCGGAATTCTGGTACCCTCTCTCTATTGTTCACTCTTCTTTATATATTACAATAAGATAAGTGAATTAAGCTATTCCGACGATCGAGAGATCCTCAAGATTGCTTTTACTATTTATGAAGATTTCAAGATAAAAATCAATCTTCCTTGAACCGTTTTGTGCCTGATTTATTTAATCTTCAATGGTCTATGCATCTTCATGATCTTCTTGATTATCCTCGATTAACAACAATTTCCCATTTCTGCATAAAATCAAAGCAATTCAAACCCAAAGTTTAGAAAATATCTAATATTATTTAACATTATTTTCAAAATCTTTTTAATCATTTTCTTCCCTAATTACTTCAAACTAATTGAAAAGTCAACAAAGAATATATCATAAACCAAAGTAACAAGGAGAACATTTATACCTTTTTCTTACCCCAACACTTTGCACCTTCCTGTAGTGGCTCCAATATAGCCTTCCTAGATTGCTTCTCTGCCTATATTTGCTTTAACTTTGTTTGCGTATTCTTCAATTCCTGTGCACTCTTCATCCTATCTGAGCTGTTCATTACTTTCTGCCTCTGCTTGAGTTCCTGCACTGCAGTATTTACTCCTTCTTCCTTTTGTTCTAGCTGTTGTAGTTTCTAATCCTCCTGCAAATTATTCCATAATTGCATGCTCCTATCATATAACTCTATGATCTCCTAGATGCTCTTCGCAATACTCTCCTTATGGCCTATCACCTCCTGCTCCCTTTGTGTTCTAACCTCTGTTGGTGTGCTTGGTTGTAGGAGTGCCATCAAATATGTGATGTGTCTCTTATAGGCCTACATAGTCTGCGTTATCTTTTCAATCTTACCCTCCATGGGTACGTTCCCTTCCCGCGCACTATCTGGGATAGTTTTAAACACTTCCTGGGTACGTTCCCTTCCTGTGAATTGCGCGGAACTTCCGTGTCCTTGGGTAATTCGTTGTATTTGGGTTCTCCCCAACCCACCAAGGCTATTAGTATTATCACCCATGCATAGTGGAACTTTGTTCCAAGATCTTATGCATCCTTGCATTCATCCAAAAATAAATTTAGTAAATATGGGATCCAGCTAAGAAAGTCCCCTTCACGCACTGCACGGTTTCTGCTATAAATTTTGTAGGTGATTCTTCCTTGCGACATTTCCTTAACAGTTTGCAAGCCATCTACCTCATTTCCAACCTCATCGCAGGTTCATTGATTCTGTTGATTATGGTTCCCCGAGACTCTCTCTCAGTACCATATCTCTTCTTCATCTCCTCTTCTAGTTCTTGATGATACTGAGAGTGGGGTGAATCAATATCAAGTACAATTTAAAAACATTTTCAACTTATACGTCAACCAGATTATATATTCAGTTATATCCAATGAGAAATGAACAATAGTAGAAGAGTTACACCAATACAACATAATACACCATGCACAATATATGAGAAATAACCAATAATTATTGTTCAAGGGAAGTAATGACTTCCAAAGGTAGCTACATCTTCCAAAATAAAGGGAGGGATAAAACTCCAAAAGGAAGATACAATCCTCCAATATCAAGAGAGGGTTGACCTCTCCATCCTTGCCCCTTCCTTCCACCCAAGAATATATGAGAGATAATAAAACTTTACATTAAATTATCACCATCAACCAACCATCACATAGAACTTGATAATTCTTCTTGAGACTTCTTCAACTTCTGCATTTATTCACTTCTTAGAATACTCTAATCTTGTAGACAATATAACTCAATGTATTCTCTGAAACTCCTCCAAGCTTCACTCCTTGAATCCTCCCAGAAAAGGAGTTATAGAGAAAATGGTAGACCTTATTCAATTCTGGTTTATTCAAGAGAGCGAACTTGTACAACATGCCCCACGCTCAATATTTAACGTAAAATTATGAAATTAGTACACAGAAAACTAAAGCTCGTACTTTTTCCAATTCAATTGGTCTCACTTAATTTGGATTCTCTATGAAGAAGTTATGAGTTTTTTACCCGAAACACTTGTTTATGACTAACTTTAGGACTAGTAAAAAACCCTATTTTCCACAGAGTGTATCTCCAAAATTGTAGTGAATAAAGATCTAAAATTTTTACCACAGATACCTAGATATGTCTTCTCAATAACATAAAAATTTCACCATCTGAATTGTTCTAGAAATTTTTTTATAGTGAAAATGGTAAGATGATCTGTAAATAAGATACCTTAGAACACATCACCAAAAGACTTCATCTTCCCTTGAAATTCGGCCTTCTTTACTTCAGATTTCCTATGAAATTCGACTTATATCTTCTTGTTCATTAACAAACTTTTGTGTGTAAAATGAATGTATAATGATATTTATTTATACCATTTATGTCACTTACTTTTAACATTAGGGTCGACATGTAGTTTCTGCTTCAATTTACATTTTCATCCTCAAAAATTCATTTCTCCTCAATCATGAGGATCCACGTGACGTGCCACATACCACCGGAAGCGGCATGAATTATACTATCCATCCATGGGTGTTGTATATGCATGTGTAATTTTCTTCATGTCTATCTACTTCAATCAACTGTGGGGTCCAAGAGCCAATGGCTAGAGTTGACATCAATGACAACAACTGATCTTCCAACAATCTCCCCCTTTGTCATTGATGGCAACACTCATGCTCCCCTTGTCATCATGATCCAAATTTATCTCCCCCTTTGACATCAGTGGCAAAGGGTGGGGCTGCTCCCCCTAATTTCAATGGCATAAGGTGACCTTTTTCTTTGGGGATGCTCCCCTTGAAGAAATGTGGCAATCGATAATACTTCATCCTTATTTTTGGTCTTTGGGACTTTTTCTTCCTTGGAATCATTTTGTGTGGCTTCTGTATTCTGTCTCTTCTTCATGTCTAGGATGTATATGTTGTTCGGTCTTCTTGTTGCAATTGCAACCAATATTCCTGAGTTCTTTTCTTTGATTTTACATTTTTGGGAGTCAAACATAAGAGTGTATCCTTGATCACATATTTTGCTTACACTGAGGAGATTATGCTTCAGATATTCAATCAATAGG
>JASDQU010817608.1:35949-48180 GCA_032191745.1 Picea mariana
TTCTATCTTGTTGTTCAACTTTCTCTAGAGTGTTGGTTTGATCCTTTTAATCTTCCTTCTCTTCTTTTTTTGTCTTCAAACTGTCAATGTATCCTAGTCCTGTCTTGTTGTTTGGAGATCTTTGACTGCTAAGGATATCATCTATTTTTTCAGTTCTTTTTTCAAACTTCTTCAACTTTTCTATTGTCAATAGTATCTCCCCCTTTGTGTGATCCAATTCTGATTTCAACTTCTCATAATATTCTAATCATTCCTTCAAGCTACCAATGGTATTTTCAAGCCTGTAATTATCTTCTTCACAACTACTCAATTCACCTTTTAGTATTATGTTTGTCTTTCTAAGCTTGTTATTTTCAGTTTCAACATGCTTCAACTTTTCAAGATTATCATCTTCTTGTTCACTCTCTACATTGTCTTTGTATCCCAAAAATGAATCGAGGTTGGTTTCTTCATCTGAATCTTCTTCAGAAATGATTTCTTCTTCTTTAGAACTCTTGTGATCATCATCCTGGGTTTCTTGGGTTATGAAGAGGACTTCTCATCCATCGTTATCTTCTTCATCACTCTCATATGAGGAGATGCCATCATCCTTGGAGTAGAAGATCTTTTTATTGTTGAGACTTCTCTTTTTATAGTAGAAATTTTCAACAATATGTCCTATTCTACCACAGTTAAAGCAATTGAGAGGATACTTACCTTTGTATCTTCCAGTTCCCTTCTGGAACCTTCTTACAAAATATGCTATTTCTTAATCAAGGTTGTTATCCTTGTATTTTGTCTTATTTATGGCTTGAAAGGCTGCTTCATTGTTTGGCTGGTCACTTTCTATACCTGTTCTCATTTCATATGCTATAAGAGACCCATGTAATTCATCCATTGTCATTTTGTTCAAGTACCTAGTTTCTTCAATGGCAGAGACCTTAGCATCATAATTCAAGAGAAGTGATCTCAACACTTTTTGTACAACCAAGGATTCATTGAGCTCTTCACCTAATCTTCTGATAGAATTAACAACTTCATCAACTCTAAGTAAATAGGTTGCAATATCTTCCTTTTCATCCATCTTCAAATTTTCAAATTCTGCTCTATGTCGTTGAAGCTTGACCTGCTTAACTTTTGGATCACTTTCATAGATACTCTTGAGTTTGTCCCATACCTCTTTAGCAGTGCTGCATACCATCACTTTGATGGAAATGGTTAGTGCTAATGCTCCTAGAATAACATGTATGGCTTTTGAATTACAACTCATAAGCTTCTTCTCATTTGAATCGGTTGGAACATTATTTGGGATTACATAGCCATTTACAACTGAGTACCAAATGTCTACTCCCATTGTTAGGTAAGTTTTCACTCTATCACTCCAATATGCATAATTTCTTCCATCAAATCATTGAATACCATTTGGAATGTGCTCATGGTAATCCATATTTGTTTAGGATTTTCCTTCCAGTGGTTAAACTATTCTGAAGGCAATCGACTCTGATACCAATTGATGATATTGAGAGGGGGGTGAATCAGTATCAAGTACAATTTTCTTTTTTTTTCAACTTATACTTCAACCAGATTATATATTCAATTATATCCAATGAGAAATGAAAAATAGTAGAAGAGTTACACCAATACACCATAATACACCATGCACAATATATGAGAAATAAGCAATAGTTATTGTCCAAGGGAAGTAAATACTTCCAAAGGTAGCTACAACTTCCAAATATAAAGGGAGGGATAAAACTCCAAAAGGAAGATACAATCCTCCAATATAAAGAAAGGGTTGACCTCTCCATCCAATCCCCTTCCTTCCACCCAAGAATATATGAGAGATAATAAAACTTTACATTAAATTATCACCATCAACCAACCATCACATAGAACCTGATAATGCTTCCTGAGACTTCTTCAACTTCTGCAATTCTTCACTTCTTAGAATACTCTGATCCTGTAGATAATATAACTCAATATATTCTCTGAAAATCCTCCAAGCTTCACTCCTTGAATCCTCTCAGAAAAGGAGCTATAGAGAAAATGGTAGACCTTATTCAATTCTGGTTTATTCAGGAGAACGAACTTGTACAACATGCCCTGTGCTCAATATTTAACATAAAATCCTGAAATTAGTACAAAAAACACTAAAGCACGTACTATTTCCAATTCAATTGGTATCACTTAATTTGGATTCTCTATGAATAAGTTATGACTATTTTACTCGGAACACTTGTTTATGACTAGCTTCAGGACTAGTAAAAAGCCCTATCTTCTACATAGTGTATCTCCAAAATTGTAGTGAATAAAGAGCTGGAATTTTTACCATAGATACCTAGATATATCTTCTCAATAGTATAAAAAATTCACCATCTGAATCATTTTAGAAACAAATTTATAGATAAAATGGTAAGATGACCTGTAAATAACATACCTTAGAACACATCACTAAAAGACTTCATACTCCCTTGAAATTCGACCTTCTTTACTTCAGTTTTCCTATGAAATTCAACTTATATCTCCTTTTTCATTAAAAAAATTGTGTGTAAAATGAATGTATAATGATATGCATTTATACCCTTTATGTCACTTCCTTTTAACATTAGGGCCGACATGTAGTTTCTACTTCAATTTACATTGTCATCTTCAAAAATTCATTTCTCCTCAATCATGAGGATCCACATGACATGCCACATACCACCAGAAGCAGCATGACTTATACTATCCATCCATGGGTTTTGTATCTGCATGTGTAATTTCCTTCATGTCTATCTACTTCATTCAACTGTGGGGTCCAAGAGCCAATGGCTAGAGTTGACATCAATGACAACAACCAATCTTCCAACAGTTCTTCTCCTTTGTCTTATCATCCAAGTATTGTGCTGGCTTCTCTCCATCTATTGGAAAACCTATAATTTATGCAATCATATATACATCTATTGATATCAGCCTGTCCATCCATAGAATACCCCCATGCACCAATGCCAATAATTGTTTGACCTAGTTGTTCACATATTTACCGTGCTCGTAATGAGGGATTTCTATCAAGTTCATTATCCCCGTGTTATAAAACCCTACTATCCACTTCTTTGGTCCTAAAATTGGAACTCTTGGTGAACTTTCTCCTTTTCTCTCCATATAAACTTGTGGCACAAACTTAGGGAATTTTCCCCTGTCTGTTACATCATGGTCTGAATACTTCAATTTTTCAACACATCTTAATATATAAGGAAGGATCGTGACTCCTTCGGTTATGCATGGTAATGCTAGTGTTGCTTCTTGTTGTTTGCACGGTGATCTCGGTACTGTCTATTTTTCGCTTGTCTTTACTATCGCTTTCAATGGCCCTTCTTCCTGGTGTGTATTCTCCTCTTCTTCCGCATCTGAATCTTGTTGGGTTGTAACATCCTCCACCTGAACCTGTTCTTCTATATGGTGTGTTGGTTCTGTGACAAGTTGTTCTGTTTCTTTAGCCTGTCCTTTGGGCTCATCTAACTCTATTCTCTCATCCTCTTGCTCCTCAGTAGTTTGTTGTGGTGCTCCTAATCCAAGTTGGTGTGTGTGGTTTTTCTCTACGGTAGGGTTTTGTTTGTTGTTCTGCAGGTTGAACTCCATATCTTTTGTATGTTTTTCTTCCACAAGTGTAGGTCTCACTGGCTCAATAACTGGTGAAGGAATGGAATCTACATCCACCACTCCTTCTGGTTGAATAGGGTTTTCTTCTTTGATGGTTTCTTTCTCTTATGGAGATCTTGTGGCGCTGCGTGTTTTCCTTGCGGTGTGACTAGGAGCTCCAACCTTTGGTGGCTGATTATTCTAAATCTTGCAAAGAGGCTATGAATCCTCACTGAATACCTTGAAATATCATGCTCATGCTTGACTTTCTTCTTTAGCTCTCATTTTCTCAATGACACAATGAGTCTTCCCTTGCAAGTTTTTTTCTTTTATAGTTCCTATCATAAATGATCTATCATATCCCACTTTTTCGATCATTTTCTTTTCCATTTTCTGGTAGCTTTATGTCTCGTCGCACTGCGTTTTTTTGTCTAGTCATCTTTCTCCATCTCACAGTTTCTTCTTGTTATGTCACACCACTTATTGTTTGTTGCACATTGTATCATCTAATTATACATGAAAAACCACTTATCTATCTACTGCATCTTTTTGTATTTTTCTTCTTTTTCATCTTTTTCTTCTTTTAGCTCCTACTATATACACTATGTACAACTCTACTTTTCTGTGTTGTAGCTACTGAGGGATATTGGGTCGACTGTCCCTATACATTTTTAGTTGACTACCATTCACCAATCCTTGAGCCTCCTTTTCTATTAAATCTTGCAGCTGCACAACACCTCCATATGTGACATACTTGATCTCATATGGCCCTAGCTAGTGAATTCTTAATTTCCCTAGGTGCTGCAAGTATTTATTTTCATAGAGGAGAACCATATCTCCTTCCATAAAGTATTTCTTCTTGATGTTTCTATCATTCCAAGATTTTTCCTTTGCTTTATGTACTTCCTGATGGAAACCAGACACAATCATGTCTTCTTCTAGTTCAATGAGTTGAGCCAATCTTTCTTGAGCCGCACCTCTTTCTGTCATGTTTGCATAGGTATAAAATGCTCCAAAAGGAATACTCCTTCCTATCCATACACTAATTTGAAAGGTGTCTACCCTGTAAGCTTCTTGCATGTAGTTCTATAAGCCCATAATATTGTTGGTATATTCAAATCTCAATCATCCCTGTTTACATTGCAAATATTAGTTAAGACATTCTCCATAATATTATTAAATTATTTCATTGTTCCATTAGCTTGAGGATGGTAAGGAGTGCTCTTCTGATGATGTATCTCAAATTATTTAGTCATTTCCTGGATAGTACTATTGTTAAAATGAGTCCCTTGATCACTCATCAGAATTCTAGGGCATCCAAACCTTGTAATTACTTGTTCAAACAAGAAGTGTGTTGCATTCTCTGCACTGCAATCTTTTATTGTTGTTTCTTTATCCCATCTGGTTAAATATTGCATCGCTATAATGATGTATCTTGATCCTGATCTTCTAGCTGGTGGATTGATTGGTTCTACAAAATCTATTATCCACTTATCAAACACTTTAATAGTTACTAGAGGTATGAATGGAATCTCATCCCTCTTGGATGGATTTCCTACCCTCTGAAAGACATCACAATTCTGACAATATTCCTTTGCATCTTTTGAAATTGTTGGCCACCATAGTCATGCACGCAATAGCCTTCCCTGCATAGTGTCCTCCAATTATTCCTTCATGTGCTTCTGCTAAGATGATATGGTGTGCATGCTCCATTACACATCTCCTTAAAATTTTATATTCACCTAGTTTATATAAGTTCCCTGCAATAAGTTGGTAATCTGTAGCCCTAACCACCACATTCTTCTTCTGCACAGTCTTGTATTCCTTTGGGGAAAATCTTGTACTAAAAAAGTTTAATAATGTCATCAAAATATTCATTAGCAATATGCACTGAAAAGAGTTGTGCATCAAGGAATTTTTCCTCCAAGCTTCTTGGTTCCTCTCCATTAGTTATCCTGGACAGGTGATCTAGCCCTGCATTCAGTATTCTAGGCTTCACAACTACTTCAAAATCAAACTCCTGAAATACAACAAACATCTAAATATTATTCCCCCAAACACTGGCTTGTTGACCATGTATCTAAGAGCAGAGTGATCTGTAAACATCTTAAAATGTTGTCCTAACAAATAATGTATGAACTTCTGTAATGCATATACCAAATCCAAACCTTCTCTTTATGTTGTATTGTAATTTTATTCTGAATTTGATAGTTTCCTTCTTGCAAATGATATTGGGTGATCTATATCACCTTCTCCTGGTTGTGTGACTACTACTCCAAGTGATATTTAAGAGGAATCCACATGAACATGGAACTCCTTTGACCAATCTGGAAACACTAGAATTGGCATTGTAACCATTTTCTCCTTCAAGATGTCTAAACTCTGTTGGCACTCATCATTCCACTGAAACTTAATATCCTTCCTTAATAACTTCTCCATGGGAGCATTAATTTGTGCATATCTCCTTATGAAATTCCTATAGTAGCATGTATGACCAAGTGTATATTTTAACTGGCACATTGACTTACGTGGTGGTAAATTAATAATGACAACAATCTTCGTAGGATCAACCAACAAAACCTGTTTATACACCACATGCCCTAGAAAAATTCCAAATGGTGCATTGAAAATGAATTTATTAATGTTCAAAGAGATTTGGTACTGTCTACACCTATCTAACATCAATCTGAACACTTCAACATGATCTTTCAATAGACTAAATACTATCCAATCATCCAAATAAAATTCCAAAAAACTTATGAATAAAATCCTTAAATGCAACTACCACTACCCTTGAGAAAATAGTAGGGGCATTATTCAACCCAAATTTCATCATTGTGTACTAATATGACCCCCTTTCTATGGAAAATGTAGTCTTATGATGATTTTCTGGTGCTATTTAGATATGGTGATACCATGAAAATCCATTAGTAAATGAATATGCTTCTTGTCCTCCTACATTCTCCAATACTTCATCTGCAAATGGAGTAGGGAAAGGATCATGTATACATGCATCATTCAACTTCCTCAAGTCTACATAGATACTTATTCCCCTTTGCTTCTTATCCTGCACTACCATAGGGCTAATCCACTCAGATTCTTCCACAGGTTCTATTGCACTAGCCTCTAACATTTTATCAATATCTTCCTTCACTTTCTTCTTATACACTAGATTCAACATGTAAGGTCTCTGTCTTATTGGTTTGGAATTTGGATTCAAAGGGATCTTCATTTATTCAAGTTATCTTGCTACCCCTTTCATCTCTGAAAATGTCGTTGGAAGTAAATCACTATATTCACGCAGTAATTATGTTATTCTTTCCACTGTCTGGTTGTCCCAATAATCACCAATACTTGCAATATTTGGATTTTCTTCTGTTCCAATCACTACTACATATTGAAAAATTTGCGACGACTACTTGCGACGAAAGTACCCTTTTGTCGCAAAATTCAAGAGAAAAAGTTCAATTTTTTAATTTTGTTATAAATCTAGCCCATATTCGTCGCTCTCTCGACGGAATCAAACATTCGTCTATTTTGCGATGATCATGAAGATAGTGGAGGATTGTCTCTCTTTCGACGAACGTGTGAATTCGTCACAAGAGTGACGCTAACTATTGACTGTTACACTATTTGATACAGTCCATATTGACCGTTATACTATTTGACAAAGTCAAAATTGATTTGGTCAACTTTCATCGCAAGAGTGACGATATGACCGTTATGACCGTTATACTCTTTGACAAAGTCAACAATGATTTGATCAATGTTCGTCACAATTGCGACGACAATGACATATACATATTTTACGAATTAAAGATGTTGCGAAAATCTTGCTATAACAACGACGGTTCAGAAAGGGTATTTTTGTGTGGAAGTTGTGCAGAAGAATGTTGCAGAATATAATTAGAGGTGGGGAAAAAAGTAAAGCGGGTGAAAAGGGTGATGGTAGATGTTATTTCCCTTGCAAAAAATGTTTTCTCATATGTCTCGTAAGAATTTTAATAGCAACAACTACAAAACATTGTAGGAAATATGGGCACATTGATGGCAGATCGAATGAATATCGTCCCATGGTAATTAGCTATATATTCATTATCTGTTTTTATATTGTCAATTTTATATAAAATTATATATATATGTGTATATATTATTTGAATTTTTGTTATAGTACACACTAATTTTGCATGATTGTTTGTAATTATAAAGTTAGAGTTGCCCTCTAACTTTCTACAGAATATTGCACCAAGTAGTAGTAGAAATGATGTTGTACAAGCTGAGGAACATGATCAAGAAAATGAGGATCTCATGGAAGAAGATGATGGGACAAATCAAGTTAATGATCCCATGGAAGAAGATGATGGGACAAATCAAATGATCCAAGATTTTTTTTCACAGTCGGATGAGGATGGGGACAATGATGGTATTTATGATGAACCTCTATTAGAAAAGGAAAATAAACGACTTTATGAAGGATCAAGAGAAAATCCTCTCTCCACTACATTGTTGCTAGTGAACTTAAAGGTTATGAATAATTTTTCGAACACTTGTATGGCATAGATCCTAAGGTATGCAATATGTTTCATCTCATATTATACATAAATGTTGATTTTTTTCTATTTGTTTTTAGTGTTAATTAATGTGTAAAATAAGAATGCAATTTTTACGATTAATATTCTTTACATTAACTAGTTATTTGTTATGTTGTTGATTGTTAGGTAAATTTTTGTTACCATCGTCAAATATTTTACCTCGCACATATCGAGGTTTGCATGCCATTATGAAAGACAATGGAATGGATTATCAATCTATAGATGCATTTCCTAATGATCATATTATATATTATGGACAACATGCTTCGAAAACAGAATGTCCACAATGTCTTATCAGTATATATCGAACCGATCAAGTAACAAAAAGGGTTCCTTGAAAGGTTCTTCGTCATATTCCCATAATTCCATGTTTATAGCGATTGTTAAGGTGTGAAAGAATAGCACAATTTATGGATTACCATGCACGTAATACAAGTGGATATGGTGTTCTTCGAATGCCTATTGATGGTTCTGCATTTAGGGAAATTGAGGAAAAATGGGCATATTTCAAAGATGAACCTTGTAATGTTAGGCTTTCATTGGCAACTAACGGTGTTAATCCATTCAGAGAGATTAGGTCTATTTACTCATTTTGGCGTATTTTTGTTATCAACAATAAAATTCCTCCTTGAATGTCAATAAAGAGGGAGCACATAATGTTGACAATGATTGTTCAAGGTATTTGTTTACATTAATTTTTTGAATGTAACATTTTCATTTGTTTCATTTTTGCATAATATCTTTTGTTTATTTATTTACTTATATACATGATATCATGGTTATAGTAATTATGTGTAATTTCAAACAATTGGGTAAGTACGAGGTTAAAGATATGAATGTATATATCGATCCTCTTATCGACGAGCTACTAAATTTATGGGTTGGCATCACTATGTATGACATCTGTAAACCAATCGGGGAGAAGAAATTTAAATTATGTGGAATACTTTTATGGACAATTCATGATGCCCGGGGACTAACACATTTTTGTGGTATGTAGCATTCTAATTTTGCTCTTTAATACTATATAATTTTTTAATGATATCAAGTTGCATGTTTAATTTTTAAATAATATCATCATATAATTGACATTAATCCATTTGTTGCAGGTCTTCAAACAAAGGGTAAATTTGCATGTCCAGTTTGTGGTCCTAAGATGAAGTATCATCATTCAAAATTTTTAGGAAAGTTTGTGTTTGATGAGTATAGGCACCTCCTCCCTAAGAACCATAGGTATTGTACTACTAAAAAACATATTTTCAATGGGAAAGAAGAGACTGGTTTAAAACCACGAAGAATGACAACTCACCTATGGAGGTTGGAATATAATAGAAATCATCAAGGTACTCAATTTGTTTATGTATCGTAGATCATGTAATCTTTTGAATGTTTATTTTAATCATTGGATTTATTTTACCGTATTTGATAATTATTTTTGTGATTTCTTTTATGCTTCATGAAGGTTGCCATCATGAAGGTATTAATAATGGGCTTCCACAAGGAATGAAATGTTATCCCACTCAATTCATGAGGTTTCCCTATTATGAGGAGCTAAAAATATCTCATTTGTTTGATACAATGCATATCGGGAAGAATGTGACATAAACATTATGGCGAATCATAGATGGTAGGAGGGACAAAGAAAAAATTGTCAAAATTTGTACTGACATTTAGGAAGCCAATCATGCAATGTGAAGTGTGATCCAGTCAAATAGATCAGATGGACTAGACCGGAATAACCTTCCATGGTTATTAACAGAGCAACAAAGCAATGATGTAAAAGAGGTCATTCAAAGAATTAAATTTCCCATGGGTTTTGCTTCAAACATAAATAATACCTTAACGAAGAAAGGTGAATTTGGTGGGGTAAAAACACATTATTGACATACCTTCATTAAGGTAATAATTTTGGTATACATATTTATATATATTGTCCTTATACATCTTTTAATTTTTTTAATTTTTGTTTGTCTACTTTGGTCGAAACAAATAACGATTCATTTTTTTGTTACAGTATGTTCTACTGCTATCTCTCCCAAACGACTTTGACAACAATGCCAAACAAGTTATATATGATCTTGGAAAATACATGAGGTAAGTAGTTGTGATTTATATGCAAACTGTTCTTTCAAATTATTGTTGTACTTAATGACACGTGTATTGCTTGTAATGTAATATATTATATTATGTTATGTTGAAACTTGTTATTTTCTTGTGTCATGATCTCATGTAAATGGTTGTCATTGAAAGAAATCCATGAAGATGATATAAAGTATTGGAAAAAATAATTCCTTGTCTAATGTGTGAAATGCAAAATTATATGCCTCCAACATTTTTCAATGCACAAAAACACTACCTCATACACCAAGTTGAGGAGATTGAAATTTGTGGACCTGTTCACACAAGGTCAATGTGGATGGTGGAGAGACACTTGAAATCATTGAAGGCGTTGGTTAGACAAAGAGCATGTCCTGAGGGTTCTATGGTGGAGGGATATATGGTATATCGATCCATGGTGTATATTAGCCAATATCTTCCTAAATTAGCAGTGCCAACTATGCATGCAGTGGATCACATTTGGGATGTGAACTCCATCAAAAAATTTGAAGATCAGGAGCATCTGTTGGGGAAAGGTAGAATGAAAGAAATGAGAGGTAATATATTAATAATTGTGGAGATTTATATTAATAATACATATAAATTTTCATTTTTTGTGTATATGATCATACTCATTAATATATTAATATAATTTATTTCATAAATTATTAATATTTATAACCTGTATGGACATTATAACTAATATTTAATATTGGTGAATTATGATTTTTTTATTCAGTTTCTCAAGAGTGGGATGCACTGCATTTATACATTGCAAACAATATTGACTGGATGAATGTATGGATTGAAAGATGTAAACAACATAATGGAGGTAGGTTATCATGGCAATGACTGTTTGACTTGGTTAGAGAAGCTCGTCGTAACGGAGATGCCAATGTTACGCAAAGGGAAATTTATTTAGCATATGGATTGAAAGATGGACAAGTAAACAAATTCACCCATTTTATTCAGTTAATTTATATTATATTAATGTGACTACATGTGTACTGTATTTTTCAGATACTTTCCAAGTTATACAAATATATATGTTAATTTATTAATTGACAATGCATCTTTTACATATCTGGCATATTGCAGTTGAAACACCACAAGGCTATGTGGTGCAATGGTCGTAAATTTCAAATCAAACAATTGGATGAAACCATGAAAACTTCTGATAGTGGGATAACTACAGTATTCCAGGTCACTAATGTTTCCTCTAGTAGTGACAGACATCCCCGAGAATCTTAAAATAAATACTATGGGTATTTAAACGATATACTTGAGTGTGACTTTAATTCCTTAAAATTAGTTATGTTCGATGTAAAATGGTATAGGTTATGAATGCATGAATACGATGAGGAAAGAATTGTTATTCAACATGCCAACAAATTTCCAATTATTAAAACAACGGTGTTTTAAAGAGGACATGTTCGCTATGTTTTTCCAAGCCAATGTGAATAGGTATTTTACTCAAATGTTCCAGGTGAGAGGGATTGGTCATTTGTTGTTAGATATGATCCAAGAGGAAGGCCAATTAAGTATACTCATTTATAGGAAGAGGATGATATTGAAGATCAAGAAGATGATTCACCAGATCAGACAAATTTGAAATATCATGCAGGGTCGACAGATGAAGAAGACAAAGAAGATCATGATCTAGGCGTAGGAGACAATATTTCAATTCTTGACGATGATGTCAATGAAAATATGCTCGAAAATGACATTGACGACGATGATGATATCGACAATCCTTTCAACACCGTTTCTGAATCGGATGATGATACAAATGTCGAGTTCGATGAAGAAGATCAAGATACAAAATAAGGATGATTACATAGATGTTGAGGATGGATTAGGTATGTGATTATATAATATTTTAATTTGTATTAATTATTCTCTTAAAATAATTTACTTATAATGTCATGGGTTAATTACATGTTTT
>JASDQU010817609.1:2739-14776 GCA_032191745.1 Picea mariana
CAATTATAGTTTCAACCATATTGAACTTTGTAATTTATAAAAATATCTTTGCATTTTTTATTTAAATTAAGTCTTTATGTTTCATATATAAAATTTTGATATAAGTTCACCAATACATAATCTATAATAAAGATCATTTAATAAAATTAAATATCATGATGATAACCATTTAACAAACATAAACATCATCTAAAATACACATTTAAATTCACTAACATCATCTAATTAATTATATATACCTCTAGCACATATAAACGCCATTAATTAGCTAGCACACAAATCTAATAATCTAACATGGCATAATCATTGTGATCACATCTAACAAATCACAATCATTGTCTAACATCATCATCACATACATCTAACAAACATCATTTAACATAACCATATATCAAGCACATTTAACAAACATATCTAACATGAACTAAAAATGTACACATCAACATATAAATTAATTAAGTACATGATCATGATCAACAAGAAAAATGTGCATCTAATGAACATTGTTATAACATACACATCTATCAAGCACATTTAACAAACATATATAACATGACCTAACAATATACACATCAACATATAAATTATGTACATCAACATGAACAAAACAAAATGCACCATATATATATATATATATATATATATATATATATATATATCATGAACAAGTCAAATAACTGCTATAACATATCTGGTCTAGCTGATGGGATAATCTGCATATCTACAACAACAGTGGAGGCATGATCTATAGTAGAAGATGATGGATGGTCAGGAGGAAGTGGTTGGTTGACTCTCTGACCAGAAATAAACAGTAGAGGAATAGGTCATGCCTACTCATCTAGGTGAGGTGAAAGAGGAGGATGAGGAATAGGTCATGCTTGCTCATCTAGGTGAGGTGAAAGAGGAGGAGGAGGAATATCTGCTACCTGCTCATGATATGGGTGAGGTGAAGGTGGAGGAGGAGGATGTGGAGAGGGATCACATCCACCCTCATCAATTGATGGGGTATTGGATGAATGAGGTGTACTGGAAGGTGAGTTGTTCCTATCATTGGGAGCCCTCCTTGCTACTAATATCCTGGTAGCTCCGACAATATGATGCATAAGAGGCATCAAATCACACGACATCTCCCTCCAAAGCTCCAAGAGCATGGGGTCTACCCTAATGTCTCACATCAACATATGGAAGACTCCCACTTTAGTCAAAAGTGCACAGAGTCGGTCACCCAACTCCAACCTGAATTGTGTATCTAGTCTACAACACATGCCGCCAGGTATATGCACTTGAGGACCCTCACCCGCCTCGGCCTCATGCATTATATCCTCATCGTCATCTGTTGGGTGAGGAAGCATGTCCCCAATGAAAGTGTTAATATTTGCAAAAGATATAGTACACAACAATAATTACACAATTTCATTAAACAATTTAATAAAACAAGTTAAAGAACGTGTTAGAACTAATTTTATTCTAATTAAGTAAGACAATAAAATGAAACTAGATTAATTTAAACAAAAAAATGATATTATTTCTATCATCTGGTGGCTCATCTAGTGTGAAGAGGATGTTCGATCATCCTCGCCAATCCAAACCCGCGTAAGGACATGGCACCATGATGAACATGTGATCCACTTCACTACCTAGTAGCTCCAATGCATCCAGGGAAATCCTAGCCGAAAACTCCGGTTGGCCCCTCTTGGGCATCATCTCCCCCCACATGTGCATCTGCACATGAGTCCTCAACCTAGTAGGTTGACAAAAAAAATATGTTCTCATCTCTATAAACCTCTCAAAAAATAAGCAAAACAACTATGAGGCAAAAGGGAAGTTTGACCTTCCACGTATCATAGCACGACATCTGTCTAACGCTATACAAAACTACCACAAAAAAATGGCAGACCATCTGATACACCGTGGCCTCTGTACCAATGAATCAACATAATGCAAAAGAGGGCGAATAATGTGCTACCCATCATTGGTAAAGTGTGCTATGGTCGTCACTAACAGTGAGAGGAACCTAAGCTCCTCTACATCGAAAGAGGTGATCCACAGCTATCCACCAGACACCTGAAAATCAACCGGGGAGAGGACATCAACCCCAATATATCGCTAAGAGTACATGAGCTAAATCTCAACTAAAACACCTACTCGGACATATGGGAATTGGGGAAAATCCTCCCCTCTCTTGGATATCCCAGTGATAAAATAAATATCCTCCTTAGTGGGATGGTACCACTGATCCGAATCCACACGGAAATCTTGTCAATGGAAATCCCATCGATGGATCAGATGCACCAACAACCAGGAGTGCTCCTTAAGCAATGTAGCATCCTCATAGTACTTAAGGAGGCCTACATTCCTCAAGAGCACGTGAGTCGTTGTAGTAATAGGGAGAGGGTACAAATACCTCTCCCTCTCCCTCGCCTCCCATTCCCGTACAACATTGTACAGGTCCACCCTCTGCTCCTGTTGTTGCTACTACTCTCTCCGCTCACGTCTCTACATGATGAACACATGAAATATATCAACCTCACACATACATAAAACATAAAAAAATCTACTAAGTGAGAAATTTATTTATAAATACGGAAAAATAACTTCCTTCAAAAAATAAGTAAATGTCATAACTAGTGCGCTTACAAAACAATCAAGCATCGCTCGTGGTGCATACATAACTTGTGAGCACTGCCCACGGTACGCCAATGAAAACTAACGCACCATACCAAATTTGTTATATTATTTTATGCGGTGTGTTGTATAACCCTACCGCACCGGTGCAATTAGGTAAACCCATGCCCCGGTGCGTTAAGATTATCCTACGCACTGCTTAAAATAAAATAAAATAAAAATATTAACGCACCGTAAAACAATTTTTTCAAAAATAGTTAAGGCCATGCGTATACACTCCTTATATGCCCCGGTGTGTTTAAGTAACAGAGACACACCACCCCACCAATTTTTTAACATTGACGCACCGCCCTACCGGTGCGTTATGACTACCCTACGCACCACTTAAAATAAAAACAAATTAAAATTCTAACGCATTGTAAAACATTTAATTTTTTTTTATTTAAGGCGGTGTGTACACGTCGTTCAGTGTGTTTCGGTAATGTCGACGCACTGCCCCACCAATGTTTTAAAATTGATGAGTACGAAACTTTGCAATTTTTGATCTAATTGTTTTGGGCGGTGCGTTCAAGTCATTCAGCTTGGACCACTAAAAATGCACACAGAGAACTTACAAGGCGCACTGTGACAAAATGCCAATTTTTTAAAACAGTGCATTTGTAAACATGAACCCACCGATGTGCATGCTTACTAACGCACCACGCAAAACAATATATCTGATTCGTGCAGTGTGCCATGTACTGTAACAGACCGATGTGTTAGAGGCACTGAGATGCACCGTCGAATAGCTAAATAATTTTACGCAGTGCATTGATAAACAGATACATCGATGCATTCCTCTTTACCTATGCACCACTGAGGAATTTAAGATTATGTTGTGGTGCGAACAATAAATTTACAGGGGGCACCGACCATGGTGTGAGCCAAACATCTCGAATGCACTGCGCATAATTTTTTTTAAACAGTGAAAAATTAACTCAATTTTAAATTTTAATCCATCGAAAACTTATGTTATAAAGAAACAAAGATATTACCTGGACATTTTGTTGTCGGGGAGGCATGGTTGGCATGTAGTAAAAAAACCCAAATTTTCCCACCGTTTGGAAAAATTCGAAAACGACGCACACAACAATAGGCGAAAGGAAGGAAAGCAAGGGAAGCACCGACGAAAGGGCGCTTTAGAGAGGTAAAAGTGGCACCGGTGATTTTGAGCTTTACAACACTGAAAATGGTAAAAATGAATTTTACGGTTGGTAATTTTTTTTTATTAAATCCTGTTCTGGTGTGCTCGATGACTGAACGCACCGGTGCTACAATATTTACGTAGCGCATTGGATAATATTTTTTACAAATAACCCAAACACGGTGTGCATCGTGCGTCTGATTACTATCCAATGCACTGACTTATATATTATCCGACGCACTGGTGCATTCGGTTTTACATAGGGCATCATTTTTTTTTAAATAACCCTAATACGGTGCTCCCTTTGGAGCAATGGTGCCCCCTGTGAGTCCGTATACTACGGAGCGCATCGACATATATTTTTTGAAATACTCCTATAATGGTGAGTAAATGTTTTTATTTAACCATGTCACGATGTGCTCTAGTATTAGCGGCACCGATGTGTCTGGTTTTAACAAGTGCACTAGGTGATATTTTTAAAAAAATAACCCTATCATGATGCATCCCAAAAGAGCATGGGTGCTGATTGGTGCGTTAGTATACCACAGAGCGCACCGAAGTATATTTTTTGAAATAATCCTACGATGGTGCGTATTTTTTTATTTAATCATGTCATGGTGCAGTTATTGATGCAACACCCCGATGCGTTGGTGTGTTATAGATGCACCTATGCAATGTATTTTAAATATACACACCATTTTGCTTTAAAAGTTATCAAATTTTTTATTTGTCAATAATATAGATTGGAATTTTGCTAGACTGAGCAAAATTCATTGGTATTCTATCTCTAAAATGTCATTGGTATTCTATCTCCATTCATTTGCAATCGATAATATTTATGAGGGATCTTCTTTATTTTAATTGTTCATCATTAGTTGGTCTTCAGTGTTTGCCAAAACATACCTTCTAGATTCCTCATCAATGACATTATATAGATTCGAATCCTCCTTTCGTATCCCCTCATTATTTATTATATGTTATGTTTGTTTTTTTATCTTATGGTATTCATAGATATTCCTTGTCTAGATGGGTTTTTTGTTCCTGCATGATGTTATTTTCTATGAAAATTTAGATATCCAACGAACATGATCATAATACTCCAAATTAGGTATGATAAAACACGTATTCAAATGGTATGCTTCAACTGAAAGGATGTAAAATTATCCTTCCTAAATGTCTTATTGTTATGTTGGATCATTATTCAATAATATTTTGTCTCCTTTATTGTCTAGTAAAACATTCATTTGTTGTCAATATATTCCTAGCTACATCCTTTAGAAATAATTTGGTTTGTATAAATTTGGGCAACCTTATTGGTTGGCATGAAAATCATCACACCCAATGTATGAGTATTTAGGACACACAAACCAATTCCTAACTTTTCGAATATAGGATTATGCATCCTTCATGATGTAAGCCACATGTTCCTCATCATCTCCTTTCATCCTACAACACTAGTCAAGCACATCATCCTCAAATTATTTGTAATGCTCTTTTATGTTTTGTACCCAGAAGGGTGGGAATTTAAATGACTTCAACAACCTTATTGTTACTAATAGGTATGCAACAATTTCATGGAATAGTTACTACAATTATCTAGAATAAATGAGAGTACAAATCAAATTCTCATTGTTTGGTATTTACCTAGATTAGTTGCCATTATAGTTCTTCTTCAATTATATGGGCATGTTATCCACCAATTTAACAACATAAAATGACCCAAGAAATCTTATTGAATGTTAGTCTAGATGTAATGCTACTATCATCTTAGTAATGTCTTCCTCACTTTAGGATTGGATGTTTTCCAATCAAGGAGGGTACCCCTAATATAACTAGATCTATCTACTAAGCTCATGTACTTTGGATATTGCAATCAATTTAAAAAAATAATAAAAACATGGAATGGTTTGGATTGATAGTAAAACTACTTATCCATTAGGAAATAGATTCAACTAATAGTGAATAGGGTTTCAAAGTGAAGATATGAAGACATATAGTAAGGAAATGGAAATCAATGAATCATGACACACCAAGAAAATCATATCAGAAACCAATACTAGAAGAAGTCATTCAAATACATAACAAAGCTTCATACAAAATCACACATTAGAAAATTAACCAATAAATATATAGAAAGATCAACAAATAACTTTGGAATGAACCAATAAATATATAGAAAGATTTGAAATATAATATATGCTTAAATTAAACAAAGTATAAGTAATACTTTGCTAAATCTGGGCAACATCATTTACTAATACTTTGCTAAATCTGGGCAACATTATTGGTTGGCATGAAAATCACCACACCCAAATGTATGAGTATTTAGGACACACAAACCAATTTCCAACTTTCCGAATATAGGATTATGCATCCTTCATAATGTAAGACGCATGTTCCTCATCATCTCCTTCCATCCTACAACACTAGTCAAGAACATCATCCTAAATTATTTGTAATGCTCGTTTATGTTTTGTACCCATAAGGGTGAGAATTTAAATGAATCCAACAACTTTATTGTTACTAAGTAGGTATGCAATAATGTCATGGAATAACTACCACAATTATCTAGAATAAATAACACACAAACCAATTTCTAACTTTTCGAATATAGGATTATGCATCCTTCATTATGTAAGATGCATGTTCCTCATCATCTCCTTCCATCCTACAACACTAGTCAAGCACATCATCCTAAATTATCTGTAATGCTCTTTTATGTTTTGTACCCATAAGGGTGGGAATTTAAATGAATCCAACAACTTTATTGTTACTAAGTAGGTATGCAACAATGTCATGGAATAACTACTACAATTATCTATAATAAATAAGAGTATAAATCAAATTCTCATGGTTTAGTATTTACCTCGATTAGTTACCATTATAGTTCTTCTTCAATTATATGGGCATGTTATCCCCTAATTTAACAACGTAAAATAACCCAAAAAATCTTATTGAATGTTATTCTAGATGTAATGCCACTGTCACCTCAATAATGTCTTCTTCACTTTAGGATTGGATGTTTTCCAATCCAAAGAGGGTACTCCTAATATAACTAGATTTATCTACTAAGCTCATGTACCTTGGATATTGCAATCAATCTAAAAAATAATAACAACATGGAATGTCGAATGAAATGGTTTGGATTGATAACAAAAGTACTAATCCATTAGGAAATAGAGTCAACTAATAGTGAATAGGGGTTCAAAGTGAAGATATGAATAAATATAGTAAGGAAATGGAAATCAATGAATCATGACACGTCAAGGAAATCATATCATAAACCAATACTAAAAGAAGGCATTCAAATACATAACAAAGCTTCATACAAAATCACACATTAGCAAAGGAACCAATAAATATATAGAAAAATCAACATAAAGCTTCGGAATGAACCAATAAATATATAGAAAGCTTTGGAATATATGATATGCTTAAATTAAACAAATTCGAAGTAATACTTTTCTAAATATGTTCATTTGCTAAATTTGGGCAACATCATTTGTTAATACTTTCCTAAATCTACTCATTTGTTAAATCTAGGTAATATTATTGGTTTGCATGAAAATCAACACACCCAAATGTATGAGTATTTAGGACACACCAACATCATTTGTTAATACTTTCCTAAATCTATTCATTTGTTACATCTAGGTAATATTATTGGTTTGCATGAAAATCACCACACCCAAATGTATGAATATTTAGGACACACCAACATCATTTGTTAATACTTTCCTAAATCTACTCATTTGTTAAATCTAGGTAATATTATTGGTTTGCATGAAAATCACCACACCCATATGTATGAGTATTTAGGACACACCAACATCATTTGTTAATACTTTCCTAAATCTACTCATTTGTTAAATCTAGGTAATATTATTGGTTTGCATGAAAATCACCACACCCAAATGTATGAGTATTTAGGACACACAAATCTAGTTGGTCTATGGTCTATGTATAAACGAGTTGTTTGTAATGTTTCTTCCATGTATAATTATGTGAGTGGTTGCAATTTTAAAGTGGAAGCTCTTCAATACCTTAGGCCCTCTTCTTATAGACTTTCCATGTTCATAAGAAACTTCTAGGTGGAGCAATGCCATGCTTCCAATGTTCCATGTAAAGGAATCCAAATCTACCAGTGCATTCAAGGATCCAAAATACTTATGAATTATGACTTTTTATTTCATTGGGTTCATTGACATATTTATGCTTATTAAAATATAAGAAGGCTTAGGGCATCTTAATTCCTCAAAACTACTCAAAACTAGAAACTTCTGAATTCCAAAATTGAATGGTGTTGAGTCTTTAAGATCAATGTATAGTTTAGGAATATGAAACCCAAAAATAATTTGGTACACTATACACACAATATTATTAAATGATTGTAATGAAGCATCAAAAATAGTGTTGTGAAAGTTGTGAAACATTAGGACATAAAACTCTCTAACTAGGTTAACTCAAACTACTTAAAAAATATGCCTTAATCCTCCTTCATGACTAGTCCCAACACTTAGCAAATTTTTGAAGGAAAAATTCCCCTTGGCTCTACGAGTACCCACGACCTCACTACCATGTGGAAGTCTGAGTCTTCTTATCCCTATTTAATGACTTCATGCTTCCTTGTGGTAGATTTTGATTGGTCTTCATGGTATCACCTATAATGGCATGGCACATTCATGCTTCTGCCACATGTCTAACTAATATTTGTTGTGTGTCCATATCAATAGCATTCCCTATTTTTTCTACACACACGGCATATTGTGTTTGATCCTTAAGATATTGATATTATGGGGACCTATTCCACATAGAATCTTAACAAATATCATGTATGGACTATGACATTAGGATGTCCTAGACTTGAAATATAATGGATTTCAACTTTAGTGCCTTGTTGGATTAGTTCAAAGAGTCATGCATATTGAGAGACATAAGTCCTTGAGTACATACATTTGTTGGAACCAAAGTATTATATCATGCTATTAAGTATAGTATCAAGTCTATTGATGAAGCTATGCAACATGAGCAACAAAGGATGCAAAAACTATTCAATCTCCCACAACTAAAATACTTATAGAATCAATTAAAGTAGTCATTTAGATACGAAGGCAAGGTAATTATAGATTTTTTGGTGAAAGACTAAGACCCCTTAACTACTCATAAAACACACCATCTTACCACATGGTTCTTTCTAAAGTTTCAACTTGTCCACCTAATACTGCTTTCTTGTATCACCACTGCCTTATGGCAAACTCTAATTGACCCACATGCCCTTCCACCTCTTATTGATTGTATCAACATGATGGCATATTGGCATCATAGGAGGTGTCACATGATATATATTACATACCATCAAAGTGTTGATTTGGCATTGACTATTAACATAAAATGCCCAGTTTGTGTTGATGTAGTTGTTGATTCCATCGAGCACTTGAAGGAACCCTTGCATTTTTTTTAACACAATTCTTCAAATTTTCTCAAACTCCACAAACCTAAATTATTATAGAATCAAGCTGAATCTTTTGGTGGGTATGTGAAAGAAATTTTGCAACCCATCAACATTACTTTTGAAATTTACATGGATATTATGGACCTAAACTAACAATAGCCCATTTTAGAAACAACATTGCATACGAGACTTGTGAAATCAGAAAATATAAAGGCCCAAAATCCATCCAACCATGCAAACAAAATAACCCATTTTAGAAGCATCATTGCATATGAGACTTGTGAGATAAAAAAATATAAAGGCCCAAAATCCATCCAAACATGCAAACTAAAAAAGTAACATACAATGAGGTTTTAAGTTCAAGTCAAGTAGGGGAACCTATGACATTATAAATACAGAATCCCAAATCCTCCCTATGTCCAATATTACAAGAAGTTTTTCATTTTTCCTTTATAGTACTTTGAAATCTGAAAAAGGACCCTACCAGGGCTAGATCTTGTGATTTCTTTTGGTAATAGAAATTTACCACAACCCTATTATCCATAAAGTCAACTAATAGTTCATGTGATGGAAAGGAAACATAAAGTGTAATCTCCAAACTCTCAACCTCTAAGGTGATAGTTTTCCTATATAGTATTTTCACAAAAAAATGAATGCCCCTTCTTTCATGAGATCCAAAGCCATCCCTTTATTTTTTCAAATAGTGAACATGCATGGACTCTCACATTGTTTGTACATTTTTTCAAATAGTTTACAAGCGCATGACAATTCAGTATCGTGCTAATAATTGTCTAGTAGCATCTATATTCCATCTTAGTGTTTTTTGCATAAGTGCATGGTTCCCTCGAGGCTTCGAAATTCATACATGAAGTCCTAAAAAAATAGTGCAACGTAGGTCAAATTCCTCCAACAACGAGACTATTATGAAAATCCAACTTATGTTTGGAATTGTAGCAATCAAGAATACTAAGGGTCAAACAATAGCTCACCATGGTGTAGAGATGAATAACATGCATATGCCACTAAAGGTTCTTAATGAAGTTTCCCTTACTAAATGTCAAGTCTCTCTATGTTGGCGTGATGGGTGCCTTCAATGCATATCGAGGTGGTGGCAAACCAACACGTATTTGCAGTCATGACCCTATCTGTTTGCAGTAAGTGCCAACCAAACCAAGAAGTTGATTAGTTCTAGCAAGAAATATGTTTTACTTTTCTTAAGAGAAAATATGGCTGATGATGATTCAATGAGAGTGAAGGCATCCCTAGAGGGGTTTACTAAAGAGAAGAAACATCAGTTAGAGGATTTGATACAGGAATACTTAGGAGTGTTCAAGGATCCTAAAGGGATACCATCCAAGAGGGATGTAGAGCTCGAAATAAAGTTATCTCTAGACTCCCCATTGTCGAATATTGGGTTGTATAGATAGTCTATTTTGGAAGCAAATGAAGTGAAGAAGAAATTGCAAAAATTGTTGGAGAAGGGTGTAATTCGACCAAGTACCTCACTTTGTAGGTCACATATCATGATTGTTCCCAAGAAGGATGGGACTTGGAGAATGTGTATCGATTACAGGGCATTGAACAATATTACACTGAAGAATCGATACCCCCTACCAATGATCGATGATCTGTTGGACCAACTGCAGCATGTCAAGTACTTCACTAAGATGGATTTGAAGTCATGATATCACCAGGTACGAGTCAAAGAAGAAGATACTTGGAATACTGCCTTCAAGACAAGGCAAGTTTTGTATGAGTGTTTGGTTATGCCATTCGGTTTATGCAACACACATACTACATTTATGAGACTATTGAATGATGTTTTACGCCCTTATCTAGATTCATTTGTTATTGTCTATTTGAATGATATACTAGTTTATAGCACTACCTGGGAGGAGCACATATCACATCTTATTCAGGTGTTAGAGACTCCGAAAAAGCACAAGTTGTTGGCCAATCTCAAGAAATGCAAGTTTTCTTATCAATATTTGGTGTATTTGGGGTATGTGATCAATGGAGGGGAGCTCAATGTGGATCCAAAAAAGATGGAGGCCATCATGGAATGACCAGTTCCTACAAATTCCATTGAATTTAGGAGTATTTTTGGGTTATCATAATACTTGGGAAAGTTCATAGCTTCATTTTTAGCAGTAGTTGCACCACTCCATGCCATAATAGCCAGTGGTAAGAGTTTCCAGTAGGGGGAGAATCAATAGAAGGCCTTTGATGAGATAAAAAGAAAGATCATTCAAGAACCAATGCTCGTGCTACCAAATTTTTAGAATCCTTTTAAAGTCGAGATAGTTGCAAGTGCGTACGGATTGGGAGAAATACAGATGCATGGAGGAATGCTTGTCTGTTATCATTATAAAATATTTCATGGGGTGGTTCTTAACTACCCTACCTACGACAAGGAGCTATATGCCTTGGTATAAGTTGTCAAAAAGTGGAAGCACTATCTGATGGAAAAGGAGATGATCATCCACATAGATCACCAACCACTACAGTATTTGTAAGCCCATAGTAAGCTACAACAAACTAGGCATTACAAGTGGATGGGGTTTTACAACAATTTCATCTAGTCATCAAGTATAAGAAGAGTAGCACATATAAGTTGGCAGACATGCTTTCACGACCACCCAAATCCAATATTACAGCCTTGGGAACTCTAATGCACATGTATCATTTTACCCATGACATATACAAAGTGCATACAAAGAAGATGAGGACTTCAAGGAGGTGTTTTAACAGCCATGAGGCCAAATTTGTTGGTTGTG
>JASDQU010817609.1:24212-35849 GCA_032191745.1 Picea mariana
CTATATTCCATCTTAGTGTTTTTTGCATAAGTGCATGGTGCCCTCGAGGCTTCGAAATTCATACATAAAGTCCTAAAAAAATAGTACAACGCAGGTCAAATTCCTCCAACAACGAGACTATTATGAAAATCCAACTTATGTTTGGAATTGTAGCAATCAAGAATACTAAGGGTCAAACAATAGCTCACCATGGTGTAGAGATGAAGAACATGCATATGCCACTAAAGGTTCTTAATGAAGTTTCCCTCACTAAATGTCAAGTCTCTCTATGTTGGCGTGATGGGTGCCTTCAATGCATATCGAGGTGGTGGCCAACCAACATGTATTTGCAGTCATGGCCCTATCTGTTTGCAGTAAGTGCCAACCAAACCAAGAAGTTGATTAGTTCTAGCAAGAAATATGTTTTACTTTTCTTAAGAGAAAATATGTCTGATGATGATTCAATGAGAGTGAAGGCATCCCTAGAGGGGTTTACTAAAGAGAAGAAACATCAATTGGAGGATTTGCTACAGGAATACTTACGAGTGTTCAAGGATCCTAAAGGGATACCACCCAAGAGGGATGTGGAGCTCGAAATAAAATTATCTCTAGACTCCCCATTATCAAATATTGGGTTGTATAGACAGTCTGTTCTGGAAGCAAATGAAGTGAAGAAGCAATTGCAACAATTGTTGGAGAAGGGTTTAATTCGACCAAGTACCTCACCTTTTGGGTCACATATCATGATTGTTCCCAAGAAGGATGGGACTTGGAGAATGTGTATCGATTATAGGGCATTGAACAATATTACACTGAAGAATCGATACCCCCTTCCAATGATCAATGATCTGTTGGACCAACTGCAGCATGTCAAGTACTTCACTAAGTTGGATTTGAAGACAGGATATCACCAGGTACGAGTCAAAGAAGAAGATACTTGGAAGATTGCCTTCAAGACAAGGCAAGGTTTGTATGAGTGTTTGGTTATGCCATTCGGTTTATGCAACACGCATACTACATTTATGAGACTAGCGAATGATGTTTTATGCCCTTATCTAGATTCATTTGTTATTGTCTATTTGAATGATATACTAGTTTATAGTGCTACCTGGGAGGAGCACATATCACATCTTATTTAGGTGTTAGAGACTCTGAAAAAGCACAAGTTGTTGGCCAATCTCAAGAAATGCAATTTTTCTCAGCAATATTTGGTGTATTTGGGGTATGTGATCAATGGAGGGGAGCTCAATGTAGATCCCAAAAAGATGGAGGCCATCATGGAATGACCAGTTCCTACAAATGTCATTGAATTTAGGAGTTTTTTTGGGTTAGCATAATACTTGCGGAAGTTCATAGCTTCATTTTTAGTAGTAGTTGCACCACTCTATGCCATAATAGCCAGTGGTAAGAGTTTCTAGTAGGGGGATAATCAATAGAAGGACTTTGATGAGATGAAAAGAAAGATCATTCAAGCACCAATGATCGCGCTACCAAATTTTTAGAATCCTTTTAAAGTGGAGACAGTTGCAAGTGCGTATGGCTTGGGAGAAGTACTGATGCATGGAGGAATGCTCGTCTGTTATGATTCTAAAATATTTCATGGGGTGGTTCTTAACTACCCTACTTATGACAAGGAGCTATATGCCTTGGTATAAGTTGTCAAAAAGTGGAAGCACTATTTGATGGGCAAGGAGATAATCATCCACATAGATCACCAACCACTATAGTATTTGTAAGCCCATAGTAAGCTACAATAAACTAGGCATTACAAGTGGATGGGGTTTTACAACAATTTCATCTAGTTATCAAGTATAAGAAGGGTAGCACATATAAGTTGGCAGACATGCTTTCATGGCCACCCAAATCCAATATTACAGCCTTGGGAACTCTAATACACATGGATCATTTTACCCATGATGTATACAAAGTGCATACATAGAAGATGAGGACTTCAAGGAGGTGTTTTAGCAGCCATGGGGTCAAATTTGTTGGTTGTGGAGCATGATTATCTTTCTGATTTAGAGGTCTTGTTTTATCTGTGTTTGGATCCCATTTATTGATAGGGGGGGTGTGGGGGGGGCTTACCCCTCCATATCTGTCACTAGGGGGGTCCAGGGGGGCGACGAAAATTTATGGAGCCCCCCTGGTGGGGGTTCAAGGGCAGCGCCCCCGAAGAGAAATTTTTGGGAAAATTGCCTTGTAAAATATTTTAATTTCATATTCAATCTGGACCATTCATCATTAGGTTGCAGATATGACGGTAGAAGTTATGTTAGGGTTTTTTTTTCCCTAGAAGGAAACCCTCTTTTATGTATGAGGGAATTGTATTGTGGCAGTGTATTAGTGTGAATACTGTATTTTGAGAGAGGAGAGTGTGAGAAAAAAAGAGGAAGTTACAACGAGTGTGTTGTAGGTTTTATCCCTTCATTTGTTGGATAATAATAAGGGAAGGACTGGAATTTTCTCTTGTGGACATAGGTCATATTGGGTGAACCAAATATATCTGTATCTCTATTGTATTGTGTATCTTTTATTATTGCTTCGTGATCCTCTTTTTCTAACAAAATTCATATAGAAGAAGGTGACGACAAGGATGACTATCATTTCCAGAATGGTTTACTCTACAAGCTTGAAAAGCTATGTGTCCCTAAAGGTGAATGACTACAACTTATCAGAGAGGCTTACACCTCCAAGGTTGTAGGACATTTTGGTGTTGGGAAGACAATTGCCAATTTACAAAGGTATGTGTACTAGCCCAGAATGCAAGAAGATGTAGCACAATATATTAGAGGATGTATACTTTATTGTACCAACAAGCCCAGTAATAGGAAGACAGGTCTATACCATCTCTTACCTATACCCACTCGACCTTGGGAAAGCATTTCCATGGATTTTTTGGGAGGTTTACCAACCAAACAGAAGGGACATGACTATTTATTTGTGGTAGTTGACAGGTTCAGAAAAATGTGCATTCTCATGCCTTGTAAAAATACCATCAAGGGACATGAAGAAACAAACTTGTTCTTTGAATAGGTCTGGGTGCACTTTGGGGTACCAAGGAGCATTATCTCAGATAGGGATACCAAATTTCTCAGTGCATTTTGGACTACAATGTGGGAGAAGATGGACACTAAGTTGAAGAGGTCTACAACATTCCATCTACATACAGATTGGCAAATATAAGTAGTCTACAAGACTTTGGTGCATATTTTGAGGGGTTACAATTAGAAGCATCCAAAGACCTGAGATGAAAATTTGATTTATATACAACACTCTTATAATAGAGTAGTCCACACTTCTACTGGTAAGTCACCTTTTGAAACATGCTTTGGGTATTTTTCATCTTCAACCTTAGATGTTGTATATGGAAAACAAGGAGGAGTAAGGAAGGACCTCACAAGAGATTCTTTAAAAGAAGAAAAAATTGTTGAGAAGATCAAGCAAATCCATTTGAAAGTACAAGAGACATTGAAAAAGTCACAGGAAAAGTACAAGGCTAGGCATGACCAACACAAAACAAAGAGAACATTTAGAGTGGAAGACAGAGTATGGTTATAATTGAATAAGGAAAAGCTACATGGTTCTGGTAAGAAGATCAAGGATCTGCCTTATGGTCCTTTTAAGGTATTGGAAACGGTGGGGAGATAAAACCTATAAACTCATACTACCCCCATACATGCACATTTACTCAATAGTGATTGTGGAGAATCTCAAACTCTATGAGCCTTCAATGTTGGATCAGGAGGAGGAGCATGTCCTACCTTCCATAGAGGACTTAACACTAGATTCTCAGGTAGAGTTGGCAGAGGACATATTTTTGCAGAAGCGGTCAAGAACTACAAGACATGGGTAGCATGACCTTTGGTAGATTGGGTTGAAAGGACAACTTCCAAGCTAACAAAGTGGTACTCTAGGGAAAAGGTAGAGGAAAAATATCCTCATCTCATTCAATACATATTTTTAGGACTCCCCCCCTCCCTCCCAGATCCCCTCCCTCTCCCATATCTACCCCTTCCTTTTCATACCCTCTGAGCTCGTCAATCGCTCAGTCAGTTTTGGAAAATATCTTGGAAAAATCTCCCTCACGAGAACCCTCCTCCTCCCCCCTTCTCAGGACGGATCTCGTGCCTTCCCCTTCTTCCCCCTCCTCCCCTAGGGTTTCCTCTGTACCCCCTCTTGAATCTTCCAATCTTGTTTTCCCCCCTCCTCTTTCCCCCAAGGTCTCCATCTCCCCTCCGGTAAGCAGATATTCTTTGAGATCCAAAGCCCGAATCCCTCCCCTATCCCCTGGAGGCCTGACCCTTGACCCCCCTCCCCATGCCTAGGAAGGTAGGAAATTCCATATTTCAAAAGCAAAAGAACAAGTCGCAATAGAAATCCATAAAGGAACCTAAGCGACCATCACCAGGGCCCTTAGAGCAGGGAAATCCCTTCCACTAAAGGAAAAATGATCTTCCTCTCTTTCAATGCGCGAGGGGTTGGGGGTGCCCCAAAGAAGCTAGCCCTCAAACGTACGTTCCTAAGCCTAAAGCCAAATCTTATCATGATTCAAGAGATGATGTGTTCAGGCAAAAGAAGTAGAGAAATTTTTAGTCCTTGGCTTAGGAATTGGTCCTTCTGCAAAATTGACGCTACAGGTCTCTCAGGAGGCCTTTTTACTGGATGGAGCCCCAATTTTTAGGCCCTGTCCTCCTCAGTTGTTCGCACTTCAATTTCAGTCAATTTAAACATAAGAATAGTGATATAGCCTTCTCAATAATTAATATCTATGGTCCCTATTATGATATGACCTCCTTTTGGGAGGATTTGGTCTTTGTAGGGATTTTTCGTGACCCTCTTTTGGTGGTCGGGGGGGTGGGGACTTGAATTTCACCCTTTCTTTGCGGAAAGTTTGGGGAATGCACCCCAGGGAAGAAAAGCAAAGAGGTTTTTTCTTATATTTTTTAGAAAAGGCCATATTGGTGGATATTGAACCTGTGAAGCTCTCCCCCACTTGGAGAAATTTTAGAAATGGTAATGAGGAAGTTGCAAACATATTGGACCGGTTTTTAATCTTAGAGGCCCTCCTGAATTTTGGCTCTTCTTTTTGTTCAAGGGTAGAGGTGGGAGGTATTTCAGACCATAGCCATGTCTCCTTATATTGGTATTCGACCTTTGAGTCCCCCCCTTCACCCTTAAAATTCTTCCATTCCTGGATGACAGAGGAAGATTTCAAGAATCTGGTTATTTCCTCTTGGGTCAAACTCTCCCCTCAAAACCCTACCCCTCTCATGATGAAATTTGCTGAAAACCTTAAGACTTTGAAAAGCGCCATAAAAAAATGGCTCCCTCTTCAGAAGTTCAAGATGGCTCGTTCCATATAGGACATAGAAGATAGCATCACCGAGGCCCTTATAAAGTTAGAGGATACCTCCCTTTCCAATGAAAAGCTACTAGAATTAAGAGAGTTGGAGGACAAATGATCCAAGTGGATCAAAACAAAAGAACAAGAATGACGCATTAATAGCATGGCTCTCTAGATTAAAGAGGGAGATAATAACACCAATTTCTTTCATCAGTGTGAAAACTACCAAAGAAACCTCAACACAATGTGGGAAATCAAGGATGAAGAAGGAAAGGTGGCAGTTTGTTTTGAGGACAAGGCAAAACTTGGAGTAAGCATTTTCAATAATCTATTCTCTGCCCCCCCTGGTTGCCCCATCTAAGAAATCATGGAGGTAGTGGTAAAATTCCCTACTGTGTTTTCTGAAGAAATTAATTTATCCTTGGAAGAAGAGGTTACAGAACCAGAACTAAGGGCATCGTTGTTCTCTATGAAAAATGGAAAAAGCCTAGGCCCAGATGGCGCCACGGTGGAATTATTTAAGGAATTCTATGACCATCTAAAGAATGATATATTATTGGTGGTCAAAGAATCACAAAATGAAGGAAGGATTCACGTTCCTCTCAATTCCACCTTCCCGTTTCTTATCCCAAAAAACCAATGCCCCTCCTCTTATGAATATTACAGACTGATTGCATATTGCAATTGTATCTACAAATTAATCTCTAAGATTATCTCTAGAAGATTAAGACCAATGCTAAGTGCTTTCATAAGGGAAGAACAATTTGGATTCCTTCATAATAGACATATTCATGACGCAATTTCCATAGCACAAGAAGTGCTCCACTCTGTCAAAAAATGAAATCTTAAGGCAACTATTCTAAAATTGGACCTTTCCAAAGCCTATGACCAAGTAAATTGGACCTTTCAGCGACTGGCACTACTCTAAATGGGAATGTGTTTAAAAGCGGTTAATTGGATTATGGGGTGCATTCAAAGTGCCTCCTTTGCCGTCCTAACCAAGGGAGCCCCATCCTGTTTCTTCAAAGCTTCTAGAGGTATCTGACAAGGTTGTCCCCTTTCTCCCTTCTTATTCCTGATTGTTGCAAAAACACTTAGCATGCTGATTAGGGAGGCCCAGTCCAATGGTCATTTGCGAGGAATCACAATCTCAAAATCCAAATTAGTGACTCATTTTTTATTTGTAGATGACATCTTCTGCAACTTTTTTGGTTCTTAGAGGAGCTTGAATTCCTTCAAAATTATTTTAAATCTCTTCTGTAGCGCAACAGGAATGAAAATAAACATGGAAAAATCATGTCTTATTCTTAATCATTGCATGGTAGGAGAAGAGTTCTCCATTGCTAGCTCCTTTCTTGCCCAAAGAAAATCTCTTTCTAAAGGTTTCAAGTACCTAGGATTCAACTTAAAACCAAAAAATTATAGGAAAGAAGACTGGAGATGGCTAATAAGAAAAGTTGAGGCCCCAATAGCCATTTGGGTCAGTAGACTCCTTTATAGAGGCATAAGACTAGTGCTAATTAAAGCAGTTCTATAAGGTATTCCCGTTTATTGGAACTCTATAGCTACAATCCCTAAAGGAATTCTAGATCATATTCGTCGTATAAGTTTTCATTTTTTGTGGGATGGACAAAACTCTCCTAGAGGAACTCATTTGTCTAGTTGAAAATCAATCGCTCTACTTAAAGAATTGGGAGGATGGGGTTTAAAGAATATTCATATTTTTTCTCGAGCCCTAGCAGGAAGGAACCTCTAGAGGCTAACCCTAGGCAACTCTCTTTGGGTAAGATTCATGAACTCCAAATACTTTCCCACCTTATCTATTTTAGAGTGGTGTCAAGAGCCTTTAAAATCTTCCAAAGGCTCAATTGTTTGGAAAGCACTTGTTGAAGCCTCCCCCCTCGTTAGTAACTGGATAGTTTGGCGTGTTGGAAATAGGGAAAAGGTGAGACTAGGGGAAGACCCATGGTTGGGAGCTGGAAACAATTGCCAACTATCTCCTCCCCTACTCCTTTTTATCAAAAATAAAAATCTCAGGTTTCTGAGTGATTAGAACAATGGTTTTCCTCAGATTCGAGGGAGATTGGGGTGGAAGAGTGCAATTTATCTAGATCTCCCTGAAGCTTTGTGAGATGAATGGAACTCCTTTATATCCCTCTTATGATAAAATTTCATTTCCCTTGAAATCGACTTGGAAGACTCCCTTTGTTGGTCAAAAAACCCTCAGAACGACTCCTACTCGGTCAAATTGGGATACAAAGCTTGGCTGGAAGACAACACTGTGCTTCACCCGAAATGGTGGTGGAAGCCCTTTTGGAAACTCAAAGCTCCTCCTAGATACAAATTAACACTTTGGATTGCACTAAACAACAAACTGTTAACTTGGGACAATTGTCTTAAACGATGATGGTGTGGTCCTAACATATGTCCTCTTTGAAAAAAAAATCAAGAAACCATTACTCATCTCTTTATCTCTTGTTCTTGTGCAGATTTTAAAAGAACAGCTGAAAGCCAAGGCCAATTGGAACCAGGTCTCTGTAGAGGATTGTTTCAGATCTTGGATATAAGACAAATCTGTCTCCTTGTAAGCAGGTCTCTCGGGAATCATGATCTTCAACATATGGTAGGCCATAAATAATGTTGTTTTCAAAGACAAGTTAGTGTCGCCTGAGGTCACTGCGAAAATCTCAATCAACTAGGTCGAAGAGTTCAAGGTAGAACTAAGGGCAAGTAAAACTCGGACAATGATCCCTCCTCCCATTGATTACACCATCCCGTGGGTCTTCTTCGACGAAGCCAGTCAAGGACACCCCCCAACCTGTGGAGTGGGGGTGGTTCTTTTCATTAGTCACAACGATTATATTCACATCAGGTATGCTCTAGGGGATAGAAAAAACAATAGAGAGGAACTTATAGCACTATGGACCCTCCTGTAAACTACAAAAGAAAAAAAAATTCCAAAGCTACAAGTTTTCGACAACTCCAAGTTGGTGATAGATTGGGCAATAAACATTAATAATATTCAAAATCCTAGATTAGCCTCTTTGCTAAGAGATATCAAACTCACGTTCAGAGACTTTGAACTGCTCACCTTCCAATACATTCTGAGGGAACTCAATTCAAAAGTAGATGAACTCTCAAAGGAAGCACTGCAATTGCAAAAAGGATCCTTCGGTTTTTATGAGTTTTTGGAAGGAACAAAAATTGAAGCTATAGAGTTTCGTCTCTGAAGAAGTTTTACTTTTTGTAAGGATATACATGTTATTTTGGATAGTTTGAATAGACTATAGTAGATTTTTGAAAAATACTTCATAGGAATGTTTTGATATAGTCCGATGTATAGACAGTATAGTCCCTGAAGAAATCCAATAACGCCTTGACATGAAAAACTGTAACATGTATATTCTCTTACGAATATAAAAGATTTTTTTCTTATGGAAAAAAAAAATATTTTGGGGACCAAAATCCTCCATAAATGGGGCGGTATGATTCATATTGGATCATTATATTATTTTTCATCTATCTCAGTATTTTCTAGGTGGAAAAATTGAAGTAATAAGCTTGTAGGGCCATTTCAGTGGTTGGTCCAAATTTGGAAATTTGGGTCCAAAACATCGTTTGAAATATTTCATAGCCATTTGCAGGCATCAAACGACACTTTTTTTGGTACAAACCTTAATACAGAGGAAGATACTATATTCTAGACACCGATACCTTTCCAACTATGCAGACTGTTCGTCGATCAGAGTTTGTATGAGAAAGTTATGCCTCTCGCAAGTTGACCTATCGTATTGATCACCATGGTGCAAGTGGATGCCACGCCAACCTCCATTACATAGACATGTGGGGATATCCACGTAGTGGATTTTCTAAGAAAATTATAGAAGGTCTAAAACCTTATCACAATTGAAGGTCCAGGAAGTTAAAACCCTACCCCTAGATGGCTATCGAGCTATGTTAAATACCAGGCCACTAGTAGGAGAAGGGGTTTCATTCTTTTGTATTGCATCTTGTTCCATAGCGGACCAAAACATATAAGAGTGGTATTATGTGAGAATAACAAAGGAGGAGAGATTCTGAAGCAACCATACAACTCGTAGGTCAAAGGAAACTCCACAGAGAGTGTCTATTTCTTTGTAATTGCATCATTTTCTATACTAGAGAAAAGAGAGAGTAGAGCATGTTTACCTTCTAGCTAGGTTTTCTCCTGTATTGAGTTTCCCAGGTCATATATTGTGTTTATTTGTGGATGGTGTGATTGTATTGTATCATTCTCTATTTTCTGTATTTTATCTATTTCATGCATAAGCAAAAAAATCAATAACTAAACATTCTATAGATCTAAAGGAAAAATAATGTTAATAGTAAATATTTCAATATTTTATTAGATCTATTGTGACAATCTATTCCAATGGAATATCCATGATAGTTTACATATCATAAGTGGGAAGGCCTGAGGGTTTGTGTGCAGTGAAGGAGGATCCCATTTCTTGGTTCTATAGGTTAAGGGGAAGAGAGCTGGTGGATTGGGATAACTACAGGAAAACTAGTTGTTGTGAGAGTGCATTGGGATGTGAGAGACACCCTCTTTTGTGGATTCATAGCCCCAACTCTGGGGTGATTTGTTGTTGATATTTGGAGAAAAAAATCAATGGTTTGGAGGAGTGTTTGTTCCCTACAATGGGTTTATCATTTGTTGTTAAAAGATAATTGATTTATCTCTACTCACTATTTTTAGTAATGGGTTTTATGGCTATGCATAAACTTCGAGTATTTAATAAACAATATGTTGTCGTGTATGCATATAATTAGTTGCATTCATGTTTTGGAAATGTTGTTAGATCTATTTAGTTTAATGCTATCATAATTTTTTTTATGGGTCAAGTAGCAAGGGGCACTTCATGGAGAATATGACCATGGAGGAATATGAGAAGAAGTTTTTGGAGCTATTGAGGTATGTGGGTTTTTATTGAGGAAGAAAAGGTGAAAATACAAAGGTTCTTAAGTGGATTGGCAACATTTTATAGAGACAAGATCCAATTTGATGAACCTGATACTCTTGAAGAGATCACCGGGAAATCCAAATACCTATATGATCAAAATAAAGGCAAAGCAATTTTCCAAAAGTCTTGGAAGGATAAAAAAATGAAAAATTGGATCAGAGGAACAATGTTAATACATATTAGCAAATCCATCCAACTTAGTGTGGATAAAAAATGGTAGAATCTTTGGGAAAAGGAAAAGGCAACCAATCAAATGTTGGGAACGTGAAGTAGATCACTTGTACACAAATTTTTCTCATAAAGGAGACATAATGAGGAATGAACACAACATACAGAGGGCAACTACAATGGAAGATGTGGACAAAAACCTCCCAAGAATATATGCAACCTTGGAAAATCGACAGAAAAACCATCAATCTAACATGATTAAGGTTGAAGGTAAGATTAGAAATCAACCTATTTCCATTTTAATTGATTCAGGAGCAAGTCATAGTTACATTGCCCCTAATTTGGTTGAACGATTTCATTTGAAGAAGAGTAAGAATGAGAAATCATGGGTAGTTCAACTAGCTACTGGAACCAAAAGGAAAATTAATGATATTGTTAAAAGCTATCCATTAGATATGAATTGTGTTAGTACAATTGCAAACCTGGACATAATATAACTTTGCTCATATGATATTCTCATTGGAATGGATTGTTTGGATGTGCATCATGCTATTATATATTTCTATAACAAGAACTTTACTCGTCTTGATGAAGAAGGAAAACAAAGGATAGGGAAAGGAATTCCAAGACCTATTTCTATTAGGGAGATTTCATCCTTACAGTTGAAGAGATGATTTAGGAAAGGAAGTCAATTGTATGTAACTCATGTGGAAGATCTAGACAAGAGAAAAAGTCCAAGTCTTGAGGACTTTCTAGTGTTGCAAGAGTTTGAAGGGGTATTTGGGGAAATACTAGGTTTACCACCAAAAAGATACACACACACACACACACACACACACACACACACATTCTATTGATTTAATGCTTGGAGATTGTTAAGAACCAAATATCAATATAGCATAGAAAAACCTCAGAATAAGTACTCAATGCCTTGAAAAAGAGAGAAATTCAGATAATAAGCCTCTTCTAGGGGGCAACCTCCTTATGCCCACATAAATGTACAATTACAATATGATTCCAAATGAAAATGTCTCCTTGGTATATATAGGAGACTAGGAGGTATAATTACAACTAATGGACTAAAGCCGACATAAATAAAATAACATTACTAATGTAATATGCCCCAATTAAGGGGTAATGAGC
>JASDQU010817610.1:23012-34446 GCA_032191745.1 Picea mariana
TTCTAAATGAAACTTGTCCTTCGCCCACAAGGTTGTGAGGCCACCTGAGGAACCTCTTGCGCTGGAGGCTTTCCTATCATTTTCTTCCATTTCTGATTGTTGATTTCAAGAAGGGTGTCCCCTTGAATTTTGGTCTCTTGGAGCAGGAGGATCTTGGGAGGGTCGATTTTCAGTAGGTCTTTGATTGCTTCGGCCTTCGATGGATTCTCCAAGCCTCTGCAGTTCCAAGAGACTATACGCATTATTTGTTGGGGTTGGAGTGGGTAGGCCCTCCCTTTGAGGGCCTTGTTCTGGTATTTCTTCCAATGGACATCTGAATGGTGGATTGGCTTCCTTGCATTTTTTGCCTCTCTACTTCTTCTTCTCTTACTTCTTTGTGAGATTTTCTCCCTGCTCTTTTTTAGGGTCTCTCAAAAGACTCATCCTCCGAAAATCCAAAGTTTTCTGGGGTTTCTTTTTTATTATTTATGCGTAGGAAGGGGGGAGGAGGTTCCGATTGGGGAACCGGATTGGGTTGGCTCACCATCGTTTTTTCCCACTGTGGGAGGAAGGGTCTGTTGCTCAGGTTCTTCAATCACTGGATCAAATATTTCTGAAAGGTTGTTGAGGATTTCGAAGGGGTTTTTAGGAGCCTCTGGGATTGGAGGGGTTGAGCTTCCTTCCCCAGGAGCTTTCCCTCGAATAGGGGCGCCAAGCCCTTTTGATGCCCCTTTCCCTTTGAATCTATTGTTATTCTTTGACGAGGCTGTTTTCTGGACCTGTGTCCATTGTTCTCCTTTCGAGTTCTCCCCCTCTTCTTCTACCTTCTTTTTGCAATGCCTGGTGAAGTGTCTGTAGCCATGGAAATACCTTCATTTGAATGGAAGTTGTTCGTAATTCAGTTCTTGGATGTGAGACCAGTCTACGACCTTTAGTTGAATGACTTCCGGGAGCCCCACCTCCAGATCTACTTCGGCGCATATTCTGGCGCAGGAATACTGATCCTTTCTGTCTTCTTTGTCGATGTATTTTCCAAGAGTGTTCCCAATGGATTCCAGAGACTTCGGATTCCAACAATGCAAGGGAAGATGGGGGAGGCGCACCCAAACCGGTACGGCTAAGGGCACATCTTGTGTCGGATCGAAGTCTAGAGACCATTTGTTCAGGTACAGACCCTGAGGGCCCATAAAGTATGGTCCATTCCTGAATATGAGGTTTATGTCCTCTGTGATGTCAAAGACAAATGCGTAGAATCCCCTGCTGACGAGATGACTTTTGAAGCCTTCTTTTACAAGGGGGCTCCAGTTCCTCTGAACCCATGCATCTATAGCTTTGGGAGAAGTCCATAGGCTCGTGAACTGACCAATGAGTCCTCGTTCAGCCAGTTTCAAAGAATATATGCATGTTTCTTATGTTGGGAGGGCAACTGAGGGAATACTATTCAGGTTTTTGACAATTTTTTGCTGCATTTATGAGGCAGTTCGTTTGTTGCTAGTTGCGACCATTTTTCTGAAAGCATATATCTCAGGAAGGAGAGGTGGGGGGGAGCCTCAGGGCCCCCTTCTGGAGCCATGGCGTGAGGGCAGAAGGGAGGGGACGCACAAGGTGCGCGCGCGGGCAGACTTCTGGAGTGTGAGCGTAAAACAATTGAATGCAACTATTTGATTATATTAAATTACTTTTTATTGTATCATCACTTAAATCAATGCATCTATTGTTTTATATTATATCATTTTTAAATTGAATACAACTACTTGATTATATTAAATTATTTTTTATTGTATCATCACTTAAATCAATGTATCTATTGTTTTGTGTTATATCATTTTCAAATTGAATACAACTAGTTGATTATATTAAATCATTTTTTGTCGTATCATCACTTAAATCAATGCATTTTTCGCATTAAATCAATGCAACCAATTACTCTAAATTAGAGAGCATGGCTAAGATAGTTCCCTTAAAAATTTCTCCAAGAATATCTCAGAGAGCACAGCTAGGATAGTTCACTTAATATTTAATGCTATATACATCTAGGTTGAGCACGTTTTTCACATTTTATATATCTTAATATTATAATTGTTTTAATGTGCAAATACTAATAGATAAATCACACATAACCAATCAAAGTACATAAATTCAACTTATAATATATATTTTGAAATTTGTTCTTATTACGTTGTTAAATTCATTTCACTTGATAATTTGTTATACCCCACAGTTGAAGTCAATATAGAGGATTAATTTCCTTTGTATAATTTCTTCAATTAATTAATAAACTGAATCATTTTTCATAGTATTATCACTGGAAAAATGCATCATAATGTTTTATGTTATTTTGTTATCACTGAAATCAATGTATCCTATTGATTTTTGTTATATCATTTTAAAATGAATACAACTACTTGATTATGCTAAATCATTTTTTATTTTATCATCACTTAAATCAATGCATTTTTTTTTTACCCTTGGGCAAGGTTCAATTTCTGTGACAGCTTTCCTGGAGCCATGGGGGCACCTTGAGGTAGTGGTCGAACATGTGGTTGCGCTCAAAGATACCATATATTAAATGGTATCGTGACCCGTGCACACATAAGTGGATCAAATCCCACCCCCATGCTCTTCAAATTGTAGAGCAATGGGTGAGGGAGTGTGATGTTAAGGCACTCTATAAGTGAAGTCATCAGTTTGAAACCTCTGGGGACACCTCAAATCCAATCATGTTAAGGACTGGTGCAGTCCAAGCCAAGTGGGATCCTCGAGTGATTTTGACAGCTTAGATGCCCCTAGGTCGTGGCATCTCAACCACAGGCGAATCCCACAAGTCAAGGATATTTAGCTAACAAAAAAAATGCATATTTTTTACAATAAATTAATGTAACTAATTGCTATAAATTAGAGAGTACAACTAAGATAGTTTCACTAAATATTTATAACTAAGATAATTCCATTAAAACCTTCTCCAACAATATATCAAAGAGCACAACCAGGATAGTTCACTTAATATTTAATTCTATTATTTTCAACACGGTTTTTTATTTACTCAATATTATATTATTCTTTTAGGAGGGACACCTGTCAACTCTAGGTTGAAAATATTTTTCACACTTTATGTATAATATTTGTTTTTAAATTTGTATTCACAATATTATTACTAAATTCATTTCACATGATGATTTGTTGTATCTCATAGTTGAAATCAATATCGAGGATTAATTCCATTCATTTCATTTCTTCAATTAATTAATGCATTGAATATTGAAATCAAGACACTGTATTGTTTTATGTTATATCATTATGACTGAAATCAATGCACCATATTGTTTTGAATACAACTACTTGATTATATTAAATCGTTTATTATTGTATCATCACTTAAATCAATGCATCTATTGTTTTATGTTATATCACATATTGTATCATCACTTAAATCAATGCATCTATTGTTTTATGTTATATCACTTTTAAATTGAATACAAATACTTGATTATATTAAATCATTTGTTATTGTATTATCACTTAAATCAATGCATCTATTGTTTTATGTTATATCATTTTAAAATTGAATACAACTAGATTAGATCAAATCATTTTTTATTGCATTATCACTTAAATCAAAACAATTTTTTTTTCCATTAAATCAATGCAACTAATTGCTCTAAATCGAAGAGCACAACTAAAATAGTTATCTTAAAACTTTCTCCAAGAATATCTCAAAGAGCACAATTAAGATAGTTCACTTAATATTTAATGCTATATAAATCCAGGTTGAGCACGTTTGTATCTCAAAGTTGAAGTCAATATAGAGGATTAATTTTGTTATAGTATTATCACTGAAAAACAATGCATCATATTGTTTTATGAGGATTAATTTTGTTATAGTATTATCACTGAAAAACAATATATCATATTGTTTTACATTATATCATTATCACTTAAATCAATGCACGCTATCGTATCATCAAATCAATGCATATTTGTTTGCATTAAAGCAATTCAACTAATAGCTAAGAAAGTTCCCTTAAACTCAATTAAATCAATGCATATTTTTTTTGCAATAAATCAATGCAATGATTAGAAATATAATTAATTAGTAAATAAATTGGATAAACTCGTTTTATTTAATAAATTTATTTTTTACAAAATTTATCATCATTTTTAAAATTCCATAAATTTAAATCAATGCACCTTATTGTTTTATGTTATATCATTGTTAAAATGAATACAAATACTTAATTATGCTAAATCGTTTTTATTGTATCATCATTTAAATCAATGGATTGCTCTAAATCATTTATCATTGTGTTAATTTTCTTTGTATCATTTCTTCAATTAATTAATACTCCTATTGTTCTAAATACTAAATAGTAAATAATAAAGTAATAGTAAATATACTAAAATAAATAGTAATAAAAATCGTAAATACTAAAGTAATAAAAATAATAGTAAATACTCAATACTAAAGTAATGGTAATATACTAAAATAATAGTAAATATATTAAAATAATGATATATAATAACATGTGTAGTTTTTATTATTAATTGAGCCGACTTTAATTTTTTTTTAAACTAACATCACACTAATTCTCCTCCATACTAGGTTGTAGAGTGCCTCTTGGCACAAAAATTGAAACTTCATGAACTTTCTTGTGGTTTAACAACATACTAAGTTGTACGACCTTATCCTTGCATATTACAATACAAGTGCAAAAATTTTGAATGCAAATTGTGAACATTTACGGCGATGGTTGAGTTTTGGGTGGAGCCCCCTACAACATGAATCGAGAGCCACTTGGACCCTCATGCCCAGTGAGCACACTTGCATTGAGACATCATAGTGTGCTACAATAAACATGGCCAATAAACATGTTTTGTGAGAGGTGAGAGCACCCTCATAGTTGTGTGTCAGAAGAAGACGCTCCAGTGGCCAAAAGAAATGTACATAGAGCAACCACAAGATACATGAGAAGGAGTCTCATGTCTGCAAATTGAAGAAGGCTTTGTATGGGCCTAAGCAAGCACCCAGGGCATGATATGTCAGATCAGACAGTTATTTGAAGGTTGCCCATTGATCCTACATGTGGATGACATGTTTCTGACAGAATATGAGAATACCATAGTTGGGTGCAAGAGGTAGCTCACTTCAAAGTTCGAGATGAAGGATCTAGGTCCGATGCATTACTTCTTGGGATTGAAAGTGTGGCAGAGATCAGATGAGATTTTCCTTACCCAAGGAAAATATACTGTTGAGATTCTACAGAGATTCAAGATGATGGACTGACTGCAAGTCCATGACCACACCCATGACGATAAATATGAAGCTTTCGAGTGACAAAGCTTCATATTCGATGGATCCCACGATGTACAGATAGTTGATTGGATCCTTGATGTACCCGATTAACACCATGCCAGACATATACTTTGCAGTGACTACCTTGAATCAACACATGGTTGAACCTAGACAAGTACATTGGATTGCAACAAAGCATATGTTGAGGTACCTTCATGGTACGGTTGGATATGGATTGAGATATGTCTCAAGTGGAGATGTGAAACTGCAGGGATATACAGATTCTGACTGGGCAGGGAGTGCAATGGATCGGATGAGTACTTTTGGATGTTGTTTTAGTCTGGGATCAGGCATAATCTAATGGTTGAGCAGGAAGTAGACATCAGTGGCACTCAATACATCAGAAGCATAGTATATCGCAACAAGCATGGCAAGTCGTGAAGCAGTGTGGCTCCGGAAGTTGCTAGCTGGGATATTTGATCTAGAATTGAAACCAACTTTGATACATTGTGACAATCAAAGTTGCATGAAGCTTACCAAGAACCCTGGATTCCATGACAGGTCTAAGCATATAGAGATCAAATATCATTACGTCTGGGACATGGTGGACAGAAGAGTTGTGGAGCTCCAGTACATATCCACGGACGAGAAAATAGCGGACATTCTCACCAAGCTCTTGTCGAGAGTGAAGTATGAGTACTTCAAGGACAAGCTTGGAGTGTTGTCGAATGTCCACCCTCGTTGAGAGGGAGGTGTGTTGTTTCTTCTCATGTCGGCTAACCCCTCTGGCCAAAGGTTCCCCGGATCAGTCACGTGAGGAGGTGACTGAGGGGGTAATGCACTGTCGGACCTGCTAAGAAAAGAAACATCACACACATAGTCGTAAGACTATGGCGGAGGCTGTGTTACTCCGGATAGTAATTGTGTGCTACTTCGGTGGTTGTGTACCACTGGCGAAGACTGTCTCTGGATAGTATTTGTGTGCTACTACGGTGGATGTGTTCCACTGACGGAGGTTGTGTGACCCCAGACAATAGTTGTGTGCCACTTCGGTGGATGTGTTCCACTAGCAGAGGCTATGTGACTCCAGATAGTAGTTGTGTGCTACTTCGATGGATGTGTTCCACTGGTGGAGGTTGTGTGACTCCAGACAGTAGTTGTGTGCCACTTCGGTGGTTATGCACCCCTGGAGGAGATTGTGTGTCTCTGGACAATAGTTGTGTGCTACTACAGTGGATGTGTTCCACTGGCGAACGTTCTGTGACTCCAGACAGTAGTTGTGTGTTACTTCGGTGGATGTGTTCCACTGGTGGAGGTTGTGTGTCTTTGGAAAGTAGTTGTGTGCTACTACAATGGATGCGTTCCACTGACAATGATTGTGTGTCACTGGACAGTAGTTGTGTACTACTTGGCGACAGTTGTGATCTATTGGATGACATTGTAGTAGTTGTGTGCTACTAGTTGATTGTCATGGAGATTACCAAATCGTTTGGATGTAGTTGTGTGTGCTACCATTTGATCGCAAAGACTGTGCTCGACGATTCGAGCTACCGAAGGCATTGTAGCAGTTGTGTGCCTATTAGCAAATTCCAGAGTAGTTAGTGGACTACCAGATGAAGATATCGTGAAAGATGCCTCCCTAGCTAAGAGGGAGTGTTGATGTTTTGGTAGTTGTGGGAGGATCTTTTCCTCCTAGATGACCTTTCTTAGATGCAAAGAAAATTCCATAAGCAAGAGATCCATTGGATAGATGTTAAAATACCCTAGAAGAGAAGTCGGCGCAGAAGAATAAAGTATAATGAAAAGACGTCTTCCCAAAAAAGAAGTCGGCCCAACCAAAAGGACAAAAAAAATATAAATAAAGGACGTCTTGGTTCATTTGTTCACTCACTCACACTCTCCTAGCTACACAAAAGCAAGGCGCAAGTTTGGAGGAGGTGACGCAATACCTACAGCTGCACAATTTATTATTGTTCAATCTTTTGGTATCTCTCTCTTGTGTGTTACTCCTTGAGGAGGTGCACTACCTTTGTATGGTGTTGTTGCTACAACTGGGGTTGTATTTCTGGTTAAGCTAGCACTTGTGCTAGGATTTATCTGATTGGACTTGCTTTGTGAACAGAATCTATCTAAGAAAGGTTGTTACGTTTTTCCCCCATTTGGGGTTTTCCCGAGATAAATCTCGTGTTCTTTTGTCTCTTGTTTATGTTGCTACTACTTAGTACATGATATATATGTTAATGGTAACAAAGTAAAAGAACACTAGTAACCTAAGTCACCTGACACGGGACACGAAAATACGAGTGTCTGACACGGGCATAGCAACCCCTAGAAACATGACACAGAGGACATGTTATATATATATATATTACACATGCAAAAATGAAATAATTAAACTGTAAACATTTAAATGATGATACAAATTCAATCATACAACGAGTACTAACTTAGTAACTACTAAGTTACTAACATAAATGCTGACATTGCCAACTCAACACCGTTGTCCAAACCCATATCATCAGGAAACACATCCCACATTTTTGGCTTTCCCTTCAACCACTCTTCTCTCTGCCCAGTGCCTACAAATAAGACAGAGGTTGGTGTGCAGATACACCACTAAGGCACTTGACACGATGACAAAGAGAAGAGTTCAACAGAAGAGTCCTAATAATAGCAGAAACTTTAACATGGTATCAGAGCTAAGCTAAAGAGAGCATCTTTCACAGGAAAAAGAAAAAACGTCATTGTCGTCGTACATGAAAATTATGGTTTTTTAATTAAAGAAGGTTTTCAGCCTCAAAACCATCTAGAAAGGTGCACCCTACCTCAATGAACATTTTGGCATCTCCATCGCACCTTTTCAGTGGCTAGATCTCCCGGAAAGTGAAACCCTAGTTTTCACAAAGTACCAGAAAACCAGATGTACCAGAGTACCAGAAGTACCAAAAAACCAGAAGCACCAGTCCAGAAATCTGTTGGTCCAATTTCAAGGATCAAAATTTGGATTTTCAGAAATCTAACTGTACCAGCATACTCGCCTCAGTTCAGCGCATCTTTTGGTGAGTTCAATTTTCCGATCCAAGAAATTTGATTTTTTTATTATTTCTATAGCCCGGAGGGCTAGGGTTTCTACTACAAAAAAGAATGGCTACCAACATGAGGGTAGAAGACAGATTGGAAGGATCTAGAAACTTCAGATCTTGGAAGCATAGGTTGCAGATGATTCTAGACTAGAATGATCTCCTAGAACATGTTACAGTGGGTGTACCAGAACCAGAGGAAGAAGAGCAAAAGACCAAGCATAAGAAGAATGAAAAAAAAGCAAAGAGAATCGTGTCAGATTCAGTAAAAGATCACTTGATCCCTCATATATCTGAACTACAGACAGCAAGGCAAATGTATGAAGCACTCAACAGATTATATGAAAGCAAAGACATTAGCCGAAATCTTACCTTAAGAAATCAGCGTCGTAATATGAAGATGGACAACTCAAAATCTGTCACATCCTATCTTATGAGAGTTTCTGAGATCAGAGATCAGCTTGCAGCTATTGGAGATGTCATTAGTGACAAAGAACTTGTAACCACAACCCTAAATGGGTTTCCAACATTTTGGATCCCTTTTGTACAAGGAGTGTGTGCAAGAAGCAAGTTACTCAAGTTTGATAAGTTATGGGCAGATTGCACACACGAAGAATCTAGACTTGCAGACCAACAGAAGAAATTAATTGTCGATGAAGAGGAAGCTCTTACAGCTCAAAAGAACAAAAGAAGTTCCTTCAGGAAGAACAAAAAAGAAGCTAACTCCGTAAGAGTTCCAGACAAGAAGGAGGATGTTTCAAAAATCAGATGCTACAACTGTCAAAAGTTGGAACACTTTTCCTATGACTGTCCTCAAGGAAAAGGAAAAAGAAAGTATCAAGCACATGTGGCAGAAGAAGAGGAATCTCCTCCCTCAAAGAAAGCTTTAGCATAAATTAAGGATTATGTAATTTAAGTTGAAGATAGTTGCTCTGAAGAAAGATAGCAAATGGTGGAGTCTGTGGAGCCTCCCCACACGAAAACAAAAGATAAGTATTCATGTTTATTTTTAGTATCTTGTTTACTTTAATACTTTATCATTACAAGTTAGATTTTTGTGAGAATGTTAATTAACCTCGTTTTATTTCAGTGTCTATGCAGACTTATTAAGGAAGTATCAAAGAAGAGGATGAAGAAAGGGATAAAATATTTATTTTAGCTATGATCACTCATGAGAGTGGCAAAGAAAGCATATTGTAAGTAAGTTTACAAGTCTCGGAAGAAAGAACTTATGCCGTGACTTGCAGACAATATGAGAAGGACGTATGATATGGTGACAGTCAGTGAAGACCAGACAATATCCAGTATTTATATAGGAGCAAGAGGCTCCTAAAGATGTGGAACAGAAATATTCAAGATGAAAAAGATGGATACTCAGATATAGTGGATGAGATGCAGGTAACTACAGGTTGCTCCAGTACCGTTCTTATAGATGCAGAGAGAGCAGGTTGATCCAGTATGAAGACAGAGAGAAAGAAATATTCACACTCAAGAAGGCACCTAGGATATTACAAAAGAAAACTTCAAGGATGATGATTAGAAGCTATTAGCTTGGTGCAAGAGGGAGCCATGTCTCCGAGTTCGAAATGAAGGATTGTGATTTGATGCAGTTAGAAAAGCAGATGGATGGTGCCCAGATATTTTGATCAAGATGAAAGCTATCCAGTAGATAGATGGTGCCCAGCAGATGGGTAACATGGTACTATACCATGGAAATATTTTGAACCATAAGAGATTTTTTTTTATCCCATAGCTAGACCTTCGTAGAGAAGGAGAAAGAGAAAAGACCTTCGTGAAGAAGGAAAGAGAAATCCCACAGGTAGACCTTCATAGAGAAGGAAAAGAGAAAAGACCTTCGTAGAGAAGGGGAATGAGAAATTTGCCAAGGTTGGCCTCTGTCCAAGTGTTGAGTTTTGAATACTCTAGGGACATGCTAGAATACCCTCATAGAGAGGGGTGTGACCACCCTCATAGAGAGGAATGTGGATGTTTCTCCAAGGGGCAGCGGACAGATACTCTCCTCTAGCCAAGGATTGAGTAGCCTGGAACACAAACCTTGACCATGTGGAATAGTTAGTTGGCTCTTGAGGTTTGTGTCATGATCCTGTGTGGATCATGGAAAGGGAGTCTAGTCTTGCCCAGGCTAGCATCTTAGCTTCTCTAGTTCATGTGGGATGACTAGGAGTGAAGCTATGGTAGTAGTCCTCCCCAGTGGATGGGTGAATTAGATGACTACAAGAGAAGGGAGAACATAAAAGGAATGGCAAAACTCATAGAATATCTTATGTGTGAAAATAAAACATCTTCTGTGTGAAGATAAGATAGCTTATGTGTGAAGATAAGAAAGAAGTATCTTTTGCGTGAAGACGAAAAAAAGAAAGAGTATCTTCTGCACGAAGATAAAGAGAACAAAACTTCCGATGATTTATAGATATGCCAGTGAGTGATCGTGATGCCAGATGACCAAGTGGATGCCTCCAGTTATCCAGTTGATGATGTTGCCTAGTTGATGATGTTATCCAGTGGATGTTGCTACCTATTTGATATTGATAAAGAATATCATTCTTGTTAAGAGGGAGTGTTAAAAAATTGTGTAACTGCAAAGAATATTCTTATCCCCTTTTGTGGATAAAGATAAAATATATTTATTATTGATTATATCAATCCCCTTTTGTGGATTGATCATGTGGGACATTGTAATTGACCAAATCCCCTTTTGCGGATTGGTCAAACCCTAATTGTAATAGATTAAATAAGAAGTCGGCCCCAGTATGTATTAAAGAGGCCCCAGAATATATTAAAGGTGGTTATAACCACCCAGAAAAAAAATTCGGCCCTGCCAGTGAAGAGACACTTCCACACGTGCCAGAATTATATAAATAAGGAGGCTAGCGCATCACTTAGACACACACTCGACTCACTCATCTAGTGCGCAAGTATTGAAGGAAGCTGCAGTTAGCAGTGGTCGGAAGAAGGAAGAGAGAGAGACGCATTCTTGGGAGAGTTACCAGTTGCCGGAAGAAGGAAGAGAGAGAGACGCATTCTTGGGAGAGGAATTTCTGTGTTGTTTGGTTCATTATCTTGG